>CATIWR010312300.1:0-11225 GCA_949677035.1 Omphalea diandra | reverse complement strand
TATAAATACACCACCAAATGGACTTGAATGCAAGAGGATAACCATTTGATATGTGCCAAAACTCTTGCTAAGTTAATTCTCATCTTTAATTCTTTATTTCTTTATATATAGTTTGGTGTGAGCTTTAAACACCTTTTAGGTTAGGTTTAAGAGTTAGCTTTTGTTTAGAAAACTCTTGTATAGGTTTTAGTGCGGGCTTTGAAAACACTTGTGAGAGATTCTAGTGTGAGCCTTCAAAACACTTGTGAGAGGTTTTAGTGTGTGCCTTGAAAACACTAGTAAGAGGTTTCTGTGTGAGCCTAGAAAACAGAAGTTGTAAGGTTTGGTATGAGCCTAAACACTCAGTTGAATGTGAGCTTGTAAAACACTAGTGATTGAGTGAAATACCCAATTGGTGAATTGGGGAGTGGATGTAGGGATGGTTAATACCCGAACCACTATAAAACTCTTGTGTTACCCGAACCACTATAAAACTCTTGTGTTCATTCTTCTTCTACCCCTTTCTCTAATCTTTCATTTTTGTGAGTTTCCTCTAAATCAAAAGTTCAAATTTGCCACTAATTCAACCCCACCTTCTTGTTGCATTAGGGCCAACAAAGATAATTTTGGATATGAAGACAGTTCTCCTATCTTTTAGAATGTTTTTAAGATTTCGATTATTTTTATTTTATTTTTCTTGATGTAAACATTGTTGATCCTACAGTTTATAAATAAATAAAAGTATTTGAATTTACAATTCTTCGTCTTAATATGCTATGTGATTGAAATTTGTTATATGTGATTGCAATTCTTATGATTAAGTGAGTTATTGTTTGCTCCTTATGATCCCTTTATCTCACCTTTATGGATTTCATCTACTCTTCAATATTTACCCTTTTTTTATCTTGCCAAAGGGGGAGAATGGTATAAGTGAAGTATATGGAGACAAAATAAGTAAAACAGAAAAGTATAAGTTGAGGGGGAGCTTTTTTTTTTTTTTTTGAGTACTTAGAATTTCTTTGATCATTGACTAGAATTTCTTTAAGTATTCATTGATCATTTCATCATTGACCATCCCAACTTCACAACTCATGCATTTGATTTTCCATGAGATCAATTTAAGTTGTCAAAATAAAAAAAAAAGGGAGATTGTTGGAATAGGTTGGTTAAACCTAAGTCATGATTGTCTTTTGATCTTGACAATAAAGATTGATCAGTTCTAATATTTTTATTAAGTGTAGTTTTGCAGTTTATAAGATAGTTTCTCAATTGGAAGTTGAATGGAAATCAAAATCTCTAACCTTTTAAAGGTCATCAAAATTTGCGGCCTTTATCCCCTAAATTGCAACCTTGAATAAGTTATTAGGATGAAAAAACCTAGGCCAGAGGAATTCGTGGGCAAATTCATAGCCGCGACTTAGCTGAAGGAAATGAGCTTGAATCATAGAGAAATTCACGGTGGCTATCGCGATCGCAAGAAGCTGTAATTTCCTCATCAAATAGAGGAATTCGCAGTCTCAATCACGCCCAAGGCAAAGACAACTCGCGACCATGACTTTTGAGAAGCAGGTAGAACACAACGACTATTATTCTTAAACAACCAATGGATGAGTGACATGTGGACTAGCCGGTAGACACAAAATGAGGTTCTCTGTTGTGATATTCGGCTCCTCAATGCAAATTGGAAATTCACAATCGCGAAATGCTTATAGCGACCGCGACTTCTGCTTTATAAGCATTTAATGTAAAATCTACTTAGTACAACTTGGAGATTTGGGGATAGTTTTTGTGGTGGATGTGAGCTATAAATTCTCCACCAAATAGATGCAAAGGTAAGAGAATTGAATTAATTATAACCAAACTCTTGCCAATTTACTGCTCATACTTATACTCTTTTTAAGTGTGGTTGATTGTTTAGTGTGAGCAATCAACACCATTGTAAGTAGGTTGAGAGTTAGTCTAGATTCTAAAACTCTTGTAAGAGGTTGAAGTGTGAGCCTAAAAACACTTGTGAGAGGCTTTTGCGTGAGCCTACAAAACACAAGTTCTCAGTGTTTTGTGTGAGACTAGAAAACACAATTTGTAAGGGTTTTGTGTGAGCTATAAAACACAAGTTGTAAGGGTTTTGTGTGAGCCATAAAACACAAGTTGTATAAGTTTGGTGTGAGCTTGGAAACACCAAGTTAGTTGAGTGAAATACCTAATTATTTAGAATTGGGGGGGTGGATGTATGGTTTGTCAACACTCGAACCATTAGAAACCTTTGTGTTGATTCTTCTCATCTTCTTCTTCACTTCCTAAACACTTAAATCTTCTTCTTAATTCAATCTCTCTTCTTGGTGTCATAGGCCAACAATTTTAAAATTAAAATTAATTATATATTAAAATTATAATATAATTTTTTATAGAATTTAGAGAAGGATTTTTCCATTTTTATCTTTGAAAAATAATTTTAAGTAAGTTTTAATATTATTTCTTATATGGTGTGAGATTTGAATTCTTATCGAATTAGTCTTAAGAGGAGCTTGTTCTATAAACAAAGATCTATTTGATTAAAGAAAAAAAAAGAGGAATGAGAATAAGTTAACCCTTTTTTTTAGCATTTGATTGGGGGGAAAAAGCCTTAGAAAAGTGAATCAAACATAAGAATGTGAATCACTGATGTCCTCCTCTCCCTAATTAATTGGATTCTCATTTTTATGAGAATTAAATAATACTATTGAATCTATATATATCCTATCAAAACTAGTCATGTGCTACGTATATATTAATGTTAAACAATGTTAAATAATTATAATTAAATATTAAATATCTTAAATAATAAAATGAATCTTAATAATAAAATTATAATTATAATAATAAAATAATAAAATTATATATATATATATATATATATATATATATATATATATATATATATCATAATCAAAGTAACATGTATTTTATTAATATTTAAGAAAAATTACGACGTAGTCACTAAGGTTTGACCTAAATAATTGTTTCATCCCTCTAGTTTGACAAAACTATTGAAATACTTTTGACCTATGATACCAATAAATAGAATAGATATTTCGTTTAAAATGTTAGGATTTTGCTATTAGTCAATAAAAGAAAAGGAAATTCAAAGAAAATATGGTCTTTGAATACCTTAAATATTGATGTTGGTTAAAATCATTTACTATATGCAAGAACAAGTCCATTGAGTTTTCACATCAATTGGAAAAGGAAAGTGACAATAGTAGGGAGAGGGAGAAAAAAAAGGCACGAAATTAGAATAAATTTCACAAATTGTGTTTTTGTTGGTTGAATCAACAATCACCTAAGTAACTTACTTCCCTTACTTTTTTAATTTGAAGATGTTCAAGATAAGTAGGAATAATGGTCGTGCTCACAGTTGTGGATGGGAGGGTAGGTATTTGAACAAGAATTGTGCATGTGAAAGAAGAGTTGGTATAAAAATGTTGGAGTCAATTTCAGTATTTTGATTTATGCTCTTAATCTTGCAAGTGTACAAATTGAATATATTGTACATGGAGTACAAATATTGTTTTCACAAGAATAATGCACTAAGTACTAGGCTCTTTGATTTTTGTATATCTAGAAACCCAATTTGAATGATGTGTAAACTTAAAACTAAGAAATGTTTAAACTAATTTATGACAATTGGTAAATTAGTTTTAAGAAGAAAATTAAGGTATAAGGTAGTTAGGGACTTAACTTCACTTGTTAACTTATTATGGTATTTCATCTAATTAGCTTATTTATCTAGTGTTATTATCAATTACTAAAGTTGTCAATTAGTCTCTCTCAAAAATCAATAAAATAAAATAATATGATTAATTAACAATTTCTCAATACATTAATTAACCATGCAATGCTATAACCCTAATGCTAGCAATAATCTATTAAAGTCTATTAACATAGAATAGATTAAGAAAATTAAAGCATCTCTTGATAGTCACTTCATGAAACTAAAAATGATTAATGACCATTTAATCAATATCAATCAATTCACAATAATTGCCAGCACTATAGATGAATAAAACTTAATAGACTTAAATTAGATAACCATAATTTGTAAAATGAGATCCATCAACACTCTAGCTAAAGAAAAGTTTAGCTCATGATAAAAGGAAAGACAATCACACTATTCATAATGAAAGACATGATCATCAATCTCTAATAGCTCTTAGCTTGATGTCCCTTGATGCCTCCTTGCAAGCTAAAGTCTTCTCTTACATTCTCTCAATTTGTGGATGACTCCTTAATTGATTGATTATTTCATGAATGAATTCTCTTGCACCCAAGCTTCCTTTATATAGAGCTCTTGGCAAAAGGTATGAATTAAGAACCTTATTGCAGTGAAATAGAAACCTTTTCAAAGTGAATTTCCAAGCAAAATTTGGCTCTTTCAGTGATGCATGGCCATTTGATACATAAATTAATATATTTTTCTAACTCAATTATCTTAAACTGGAGTTTCTTATGTCATTTTTCAAATAAAAGGGCGTTATAAAAAGTATTTCACTTTTATAAGTAAAGAAATGAAGAAGAAAAGTTAAAAGGACATAGTTTTGAGGATTCACATGGCCATGCAAATTACGGCATGCCAATGCATGAAGGCTATAAGTCATAGCCATGTCTGTTGGATGTATGTCCAAAGGAAACTTCCAAAGATAAAAGGATTGAACAAGCATGACCATGCATTCCAAAGGCACGACCATGCAAGCAAAAGACATGGCCATGACTTATTAGTAAAAATGAGCTCTCATGGAATCGTATTTTTACACTAACATATATCAATTTGTATAGGCGTGCATCACTAAAATAGCTAAATTTTGCTTAGAAATTCATTATGAAAATGATCCTAATTCACTCTAATAAGATTCCTAAATTACTCCAACAAGGTTCCTAATTTATACCATTAGCTAAGAACTTTATATAAAGGGTGCTTGGGCACAAGTGGATTTATTCATTCACAAAGCAATCAATCAAAGAGTCATATACAAATAGAAGAGAAGACTTTAGAGGCTACTTGCAAAGAGGTATCAAGGGACATCAAGCTAGAAGCTATGGGAGATTGATGATTATGTCTTTCATTATGAATCTTTGATTGTCTTTCTTTTGATCATGAACTAAACTTTTCTTAGAGGGTACATGGGTCTTGTTTAACAAATTATGGTTTTCTAGTTTAAGCCTATTTAATTTTATTCATCAATAGTGTTAGCAATTATTGTAAATTGATTGTTATTGATTAAAATGCCATCAATCATACCTAGTTTCATGAATCAACTATAAAGAGATTCTTTGCATGAAATGAATCTCTAATAATTTGCTTAATCTATTTTATGTTAAGAGACTTTAGTAGATTATTGTTATCATTATGGTTTTATGATAATTGATGATCGCATGTTAATTTTTATGTTGAAAGACTATTAATTAATCATATTGTTGTATGTTAAATGATTTTTGAGAGAGATTAATTAACAATTTTAGCAATCTGATAGTGACAATAAATGAATAAACTAACTAGATGAATTTTGAATGCCCTAATAAGTTAACAAGTGAAGTTAAATCCCCAGCTATCATATATATTGATTTTCTTTTTACAAGTAACCCATCAATTGTCATAAATTAGGTTTAGAATTTCTTGCTTTTAGATTTTCACATAATTCAAATTAGGTTTTTAGATAGTATATGAGTCAAAAAGCTTAATACTTGGTGTACAATTCGTGTGGGAACGATATAATACTTCATGTACATTATATCACTTATCGATATGTATATTTGCAAAATTAAAAAGCACACACATGCTTTAAAAATAAGTTTTTGTGCTTTAATTAGATCTTAATAATGCTTTTCTCTATTACTATTTGGATGTGAAATATGTAGCCATTTGATTGATATTCTAAAGCTTTATGTAATTAGGTCTATCTTCTTAAGAAATCTCTATGGATTAAAGTAGGCTTCAAGGTAATGGAATTTAGAGTTCACTTATTTCTTGCTTACTTTGGGGTTCGGTCAATATGTTAATGACAACTGTCTCTTTATCAAAAGCAATGGTGATTAATTTATTGCCCTTTTTGTTTATATGGATGATGTGTTGATAATAGGGATAGATGTTGAAGCCATTACTCATGTTAAATAAGCTTTTGATTCTAAATTTACCATCAAGGATCTTGGGTTTCTTAAATAATTTTCAGACTTGAAGTTGCTCATTCTGATAATGGTACTTTTTCTCATTCAAAGGAAATTTGTGTTGGACTTAATTGTCAAAGTAGGGCAATAAGATGTAAAGCCTTTATCTTAACCTTACTCGTCCTAACATTAGTTATGTTATTCAACAACTTAGTCAATTCATGGCTTCACCATGACAACCACGTATAGATTATGCTTTGCGGGTCCTTAAATACCCCAGAGACACTTCAAAGAATAAGTTATTCTTTTTAACTTCTTCCATACTTTAACTTATTACATATTCCAATGCAAAGTAAGCCTCATGTTCATTTTCTCATCTGTCACTTACTAGTAATTGCATCTTCCTTAGAGATGCTTTAATTTCTTATAAGACAAAGAAACAACCCAAAGTTTCTAAGTCCTCTGCTAAAGTAGAATATCATAACATCTTTTTTAAGGTTTTGACATTCTAGTTTAATTGCCTATTCCATTTCACTATGAGAACAAAGCTACTCTTCTTATCACTGCCAATCTAGACTTTCGAGAAAGTACTAAATATCTTGACACTAACTATCATATCATATATAAGTAGTATAACAACAGTTGTATTCATCCTACTCATAGCTCTTCTGCTCTCCAACCTGTAGATCTTTTCACCAAACCCCTTACTGTTGTTCACTTTCATTCGTTGTTGGTTAAGTTGGGTCCATAAGATTTACATCGTCTAACTTGAAAGGGGGAAGGGTGTACCACGACTTTATATTAATTGTTATTAGTTTGTCAAATATTAGTTAGATTGTTAGGCCAAGTTGTATTGATTAATTAGCCACTTGTTAATGTTATCTACAACTATGAATAATAACTACTCATTGTAATACAGGTATGATACTTTTTCCTAAATAAGAAAATTAGTTACCATTTTCTCTGTTAATGCTTTCCCTACTTCTATGACTGCCATCTTGAGTTAGGAAGTATTTTGCTTGATTGCTTTAATTTCATTTGAAATTATTCATTAGGCCCCAAAGGCTAAGCCTTCTTAATTTCACTTTAATCACCCAATGAGCTCATAAAGTCTCTTTGTGACTAACCGATTCCCAGATCATTTTGGTGAAAATAGCCTTGTTCCAAGTAAAGATTTCCCTAAGTCTTAGACACTCCTCATTCTTTCAAACATACATAGTCTTCCAAGACACTGCTCCACCTTGTTTGGAGCTATTGTTACTTTCATAAGAAGCTTTTACATATTCTTTCAATTTCTTTAACTATATGTTAAGGTCCTCTAAAAATAGAGCATTGCTATAAGGATCTATAATCATGGTGAAATTTAAAGCCTTCTTAATAGGATAAAACCATTAGTCTTGAAAAATATTTCATTATAATAACAAATAATAATAGAGACATAGGATCCCCTTGACTTACCTCTTTTTGCCCTAAAATAAAAACCCTTTAAAGACCCATTAATCATGATAGAGAATTTATTAGTACAAATATATTCCATTACCTAAGAATAAATTTGCAAGGAAAATGCAGCTTTAGCAAACTCCATCTAACATAATCATAAGCTTTTCTTAGGTATACCTTAGGAGCACACCTCGGAATCCCTTATTTTCTATGATAGTTCCTAAATGACTTGTGTAGTAACATGATATGTTCCCCAATTTTTTGACAAAAATAAAGGTAGATTGTTTTAAATGAATAAGTTTAACAAGATAGCTTTGATTCTATCAATGATGAGTTTGACAATCCATTTGTACATGATTATACAATAAACAATAGGCCTATAGTCACCTAAGCTATAAAGATTGCTAGTTTTAAAAATAATGTTTAAAGTCCATTAATCTACTAAAACATTTTCTTGGAGTTAAACAACTCCTAAATATTTAAAGTGACATCTTTGCTAATAATACCCTAATATTTCTTAAAGAACAAGCTAGTATACCTATCCAATTCAATGCTTTATCTTCACCAATATTAAACATAACTGATATGACCTTATCGTCAATGATAGGTGCATCTTACTAGTCTCTTTCTCTCTCATTTAACATGTAGCCACATTCAATAACTTTATCATCAATATGAATATTTCTACATCCCTCATAACAAACGAAGATTCATAATATTAACTCATTGTTTGTTTAATCTCATTTTCATTTCTTATGATAATCCCATTGAGTAACCATAGGTAGGAGTATCTGTCGATCGGTTTGATTGATTTCGGTTAGTTGGTAAATTAAATTAATCAAATTATTTTTTATATCAAACTGAACCAAATCGATTATATTTATAAATGGAACTAAACAAAACCAAATATTTCAATTTAGTTCAGTTAGACATCAGTTTGGAATTTTAAGCCCAATTTTTATGGACTAGATTTTTAGAGTTTATATGATGAATTTGTTAGGCTTATCATTATCTAATAGGAAAACAAATAAAACTTGCAAATCAAATAAAAATATATAAAAAAATTATACAGCTGCAAATTCTCAAGGAAAAATTACAAATCCCACATAAAATCATCTAAACAATCTAAAATATTATAAATTCTACACAAATTGTCTAAGAAACCTAAATATTGAGCAAATGAAAAGTTTTGGCCTTCTATTTGTCTATGCCCGTTAAACCTGCATGATTAATTTGAAACCAAATTCAATAATGAAATTAAAAAATTTCAAACATGAAAAAAAAAAAACTTTGATAACACTAATTTAAAGTCAATAGAGTTTAACAAGTACTAGAATTCCTCTATTTTAGATAGTTATCTATTACTCTTTGAATATACTGCAAACACTCATGTTTCCTTACCAAACTTAATCACTTAAACTAAACAACTCACTAATCACAAGATTCGAATCCCAAAACACCCAATTCATGAAAGAATATAGAAATCAAGCCATGTAATTCAAAATTTTTAGAACACTAAGTACATACCTTTTAAAAACTTCAATTAACTACTTTTCTTCTCTTATTTTTAAGTTTTAGTAAATGAAGATATGAGGATAAGAGAACAAAATGCGTAGAAAAAGAGAGGTTGATAAAGACAAAAATCAGAAGAGATTTATTTTTGGGAGGGCTAGCTATGAAGGATTAAAGGTTGTGAGTGATGGCTACTAGTGATGAAGAAAACTTAAAGAGCAAGAAGATGTACAAGAGAAAACATAGAAAACAAGAAAAAGAAATAGAGAGGTTGGGTGTGCAACGTGGAAGAAAAGTAGAAATGAGAATGGGTGGGGTAATTTGTAACAATAGTCATCAAATTATAACTCGAATTCTATGATAGTTATATATCTAATTTTTTCATTATGAAAGTCATCAAACTATTATAAATATTTCACAATAATTTTTTAATAGATAAAAGTTTAATTGACCCCTTAAACTTTTTTGAAAAGTTACATATTAGTCTAAATTGATTTTTTGTTAATTTAACGTTATATTAGGATTTAAAGATTATTTAAATAATAAAAAATAAACTTTCTTATTTTGTATCAATAAATTTATGCACAAAATATAGATATAAATTAAAAAATAAAATATTTTCTCAAATAGATATATATTATTGTAAATATTACTGATGCTTACGTTATATATATATTATTGTAAATATTAGTGATGCTTACGTTGAATTTTTTTAAAATAATTTTCTCATATTAGGATGTAGTTTTTTATATTTTTCACGTTAAGATATGTATTTTTATAACTAAATCAGAATGACAGGTCGAATCTTTAAAATTGAGAACTAGCTAGTAGTCTAGTTTGATTCAATTTAAAAACCTAACACTCAAAAAGCTTGTCAAAATCGCTCAGAACCGAAAGTTAGATCAAACTAGTTCGATATAAAATTACATCATTTTGTAAAAATTTAAAAATTTAAAATTACATTATTTTACTTGAAATTTAAATTTAAAATTTTTTATTACTTTATTGTATTAGTTTTGTTATTATATTATATTATATTTTCTAATTTTTACCTAATTTTAAGTATTATGTATTTTTAAAAAAATTAAAAATACCTTGTTAAACCGGACTAGTTGAACCAATCAACGGAATCGAGAACTAACTAGTAATTGGTTCAAGCTTCGGTCGGATTTTAAAACAATGGTTGAGATTTGATAATTTATTTCTAAAATTATTGAATAATTTTAGAAATAATTCTCTTGAAAATTTTAACTTTTATATTTATTAATATTTAAAATAGTATTATTAGATATTTATTAATGTATTTCTATAATAATGAAATTATATATTATTTTTGTGTTGCACTCACATATATTTGAAAAATATATCTTTCACATCAGCCTGATGTATTCAGATAATTAATTTCTCTAAAAACTAATCTGACTTAAGATTAATAACAAATTTTAAAGATGAAAATATTTTAAAAATAATATATATATATATAAAGATTATCTATAACATATATTTTATTTTAACATAAAAATTAATTTTACTTGGAATTAGACAAATGATGAATTCTATTTCATTTCCAAAAAAAATTTCAAAAAAAAGTTTGAACTAAATATAAGTGTGAAATAAAAATTAAACCTGAAAAGATTAAATAAAGAATATTTCAAGATAAAAATGAGAATTAAAAAATAATTAATTAGAAAAGATATGGATTGTTATTAAGGACCAAAAAATGATTTATGTTTGCTTTTCAATTATTTTTATATTTTTTAATAAATTTATATATGTAAAATATGAATTTTTTTTTATTTTTTGGGTTTAAATAGCTATAAATAATAGAACAAAGGTTAAATTAATCAAAAAATTAATTTAAATAATGTGTATTTTTAAAAAAATCAAGGAGATAATTGAAATTTTATCCATTGAATAATTAAAAAAAGATTGATTTGAAATATTTATATTAGTTTAGCGACTTTGATGATGAAGAATTAGTTATATGACTATTATAAAATTGGAGCTATAGTTTAATGACTATTAATGCAAATTACCCAAAATAGTGGATAGGATTTCTTTTTTTTATTAAGAGTCAAAAGGTTTGTGGTGTATAAGATATATATATATATATATATATATATATATATATATATATATATATATATATATATATA
>CATIWR010312288.1:0-22147 GCA_949677035.1 Omphalea diandra | reverse complement strand
GTTATCTTTAGTGTTTAGAATAAAAGACTTACAACCAAAGACTCTAAAATATGTAATCTTGGGCTTCCTATTATTTCACAACTCATAGGAAGTTTTCTTTAGCAAGAGTCTCACTAAAACTTTATGCAAGACATAACATGAAGTGTTAGCAGCTTCAGCCTAAAAATTATTAGGAAGATTATACTCATTTAACATGGTCCTAGCCATTTCTTGAAGAGTTTTATTCTTCCTTTCTACCACACCATTCTGTTCTGGTGTTTTAGGAGTTGATAAGTTGTGTAAGATACCATATTTATCACAAAAGCGTTCTAAAACTCTTATGGTCACTTATAATAAAAGAGATTTCAAATCCTTTTGGTTTTGAATTCTCTTGGCAAAGGTCTTAAAAGCATCAAAACAAGAGTCCTTGTGAGGTAGGAATGATACCCGAGTATATCTAGAGTCATCATCAACTATGACAAATGCATAATGCAAGCCTCCTAAGCTAGATACTCTAGTGGGTCCAAATAGATCCATGTGAAGCAATTGCAAAGGTCTAGAAGAACTTACCTTGTTCTTGGCTTTCAATGAAGATTTAACTTATTTTCCTTTTTGACATGCATCACAAACTCCTTACTTTGCAAACTTGATATCAAGTATATCTATGCCAATGATTTTGGCTTTTCCATTGTCTAAAAAAGACATGTTTCCAAGTTCATCAGTCTTTTCCAATTGAGTAAAGAACTTCCTTTCTCCTGTCATGTGTTTTGAACATCCACTATCAGGATACCACTCTTCTCTCCAACTTAGGATTTCAAGCACATCTGTAAAACAAAGAGAATCAAGTCTTAGGTATCCAAATCTTCTTCAATCCTAAGGGGTTAGCTCTTGCCATTTGCTCATCATCCCTTTTAAAATGGTAGTGATAGGTAATGTGGCCATATATACCACAGTAAAAACAATCACCATCAAAGTGAGTTATTATCCGATTTTTAGGTAGAGCATGCACATAGTGTTTGTGAGACTTGTAACTCCTTTAACCCATATTTTTAGGAGTGTTTCTTATATTAAGAATTCTTTTGTGTGGTGTGTATCTATATCCATGGTTACACCAATTTCTTTACCTTTGGACACTTTGCCTCTTAGGATTATATGAATGATACATATAGGCATAATTTGCTCTAAGAGGAGCATGTCTCAGTTGTGTGTGAATATATTATGACCTAGCCTTTGTGTCATTTATCTTGGCAGTTCCCTTCTTAGGAACTTTTGGCATTCTAATGGGGATAGGTATACTAACTTCCTTAGCCTTAACAAAGACTATTTTAGAAATAAAAGGAGGAGTGGAAATAAAGGCATTATATCATAATCCATGCTTAATGGATGGGCTCCTTTGAATCTAAAAGATAGAGTCTAACTCTCATTTCATTTGGTGAATTTGTTGTGGCTATCCTTAAGCTTAAAATTCTCAACTATAAGAGACTCAACCTCCTTAGCTAGAGTCTTTTGACTCTTAGCATAGCCTTTTGAAGATTTGTTCTCTTTTTTAAGAGAAAAGGTGCTAGGCTTGAGAGTCTCAACTTTCAAAGTAAGCTTAGTGATAATAAAATGTAATTCATCTCTAGAGTAAGAATCAAGGGCATTTACCACATGGTCATTATTGCTATCACTATCATTGCAGGAGGAATGCTCACTTGAGGACTCATCTGATTTCTCTCCTATTGCCATTTCCTTCTTGTCAAGTTCAGAGTCACTAGTGTCATCCTAAGTAGCTTTATACACTTCTTTTTCTTTCTTGAAGGTATGTTTCTTAGCAAAAATTTTGCTTTCTTTCAACTTGGGACAATTTGACTTTTTGTGCCCTCTCTCATTGCATCTATAACAAATGAATTGAATTTTGCTACCTTTCTTCTTGTACCTCTTTGCCCTCTTATTCTTTTGATTTAAGAGAAATCTTTTTACTTTATTTGTGATGAGGCGAGGTGCTTATCTTCACTACTATATTCATCATCACTAAAAAAAGAAGATGTTAGCAAATAAGAAGTATATGAGGATTCAAAGCATAGTTTTTTGGCTTTTAGTGCCAAATCTTTCTTTCTCCCTCTAGTACTTTTAGCTGGTTTCTCAAGGGTGATTTCATGGGCTAATAGCTTTCCCACGAGCTCATCGAGTGACAGGGCTTCCAGCTTGTTTGCTTCCTCTATTATTGTCTTCTTGGCTTTCCACCTATCTTTGGGAAGTGTTTTCAGAATCTTTGCTATCATGTCCACATTGGAATAAGACTTCCCAAGAGTTTTGAGAGTGCTTACTATGTTAATAAACCTGTTGTACATCTCAGTGATGGTTTCACTAGGTTGAAATACAAATGTTTCATGCATGTATGTGTGCATTTGTAACTTTTTCCTCTTGACGTTGCTAGTTCTTTCATGCTAACCTTGCAATGTGTCCCATATTTCTTTTGTTGATGTACACATTTGCAACTTAGCATACTGAGATTTATGGATTACACAAAAGAGAACATGCATTACTCATCTATTCTTTAGATTTGCCTTCTTCTCTTCAATTGTCCATTCATTCTTGGTTTTTGGTACTAGAACATCTCCAACTAGTTTTGGTGGAACTTCTCTTCCTTCTTTGACAATGTGCCACAAATCTATGGTTTCACTATCAAGAAAGATCTCCATATGATTTTTCTAATACCCGTACTCATCTCCTTTGAAGAAAGGTAGCTTATGGACTAATTGTGATACTTCATGAATTGACATGATCATTACTCTAAGCACTGAAGCTTTGATGAAGAGATTGGCTTTGATACCAATTGTTGTCCTTTGGTGCCTTAGAAGGGGGGTTGAATAGGGCAATGTTAAGTAATAAAGAATAAGAACAAGTATAAAAATAATGAAGAATCAAGACAAACAATTTATAAAGGTTTAACACACCCTGCCTACGTCCTCTCCTCCAGTATTTCCACTAGAGCCTTTCACTAACTAGATAACATATAGGTGTTATTAATCACCTTTACAATAATAGTTTATAGATACTACCAAGCCATTACAAGTAGACTTACGGGTGTTATTAAAACTATTTTCCAAAGTAGTTTACAAATACTACCTTAAACCTTTAATAGAGTATGGTTTTAAATGTCCAAAGATCTCCTAACCCAAGGTTTTCTCAAACAAAATTAAAACTTAGAAGTTGAGAAAAACTCTCTTACTCAAGCAATAAATAATACACAATACACTTATAAGGAATGTTTGATTTGGTTGAGAGTTTTGAGAAAAAGTCTTAAAGCTGATTCTTCAAACTCTATTTTTAAAGATAACTCTTACAAGTTTTGATGATAATCTTCTCTTGTAAGCTAGATCACTTTTATTTTACCCTTTTAATTCAAAGATAGCTTTTACTACAAAAGTACTTATTTTTAAATGTTTTTCTTTTTTTATTTCTATTATGAGAGGGTTCTTTTATAGGCAAAGACACAAAATCAGTCATTAGAAAGAAGGTTGTCACTTTATGTCATTAGAGTAGACACTTAACACTTATTGGACATTGTTCATGGCTGTTGTTGAGTCATCAATTGGTTGATTTTCAAATAAAGTACAACTTCAATGGTCATTAGTACTATCAAAATGCCCATTGGAACTAGATGTTAGAGAAAGATTTCCATAGCTACTTTTCTTTTGACTTTCTCAATTGTTTATTCAACAACTCTTCAATGGTTGTTAGCAATTCTCAATGCCTATTGGAATTCAACTTCAACTCCTATTAAGATATGAACAATGCTCGTTGTAAAATTTCCAAGATATGAACTTGATGCTCCATTTTTTAAGATTTTTAATACATGGGTGTCAATTTAATGCTTGTTAAGATCCTTTAGTACCTGTTGTTGGAATATGGCAACACTCGTTGGATTTTAGTACTTAGAGTTTTCACAATAACTCTTTCTCTAAAGATCTTTATTCAATCTATCGATGTACCTGTATGATTATACACAAACAACTTAGACAAAGGTTAGCTTTTAGGTGTGTTTGTAATCATCAAAACAAGGAAGGTTCACTATTTTCCCAAGCTAGGTTCAACAAGTAAGCCATGTAACATGAAGCAAAAAGTATTACCCTGATAGATAAGCTTTAAAGTAATGAAGGGTTAAGAAAGATGGGGATAAGATTATGGTGAAGGAAAAGGAGGACGATGACCTTTTCGTGATTAGTTAAAGAACATGTTGGCACAAATAAGTATCTGGGAGTTGATCATCACATCCTAACAATATAAGAAAGTTATTGTTGAGGCTCTGTCAAGTATGATCATTTCTAAGGAAGCCATTATAAAAGATGTTATTGTTTTGGTTACCCATAAGGGGAAGATTTCTTTTTTTGATAAAGACCTACCACTAAAGGGGTAGGGAAGGGGGGGGGGGGCGGGGGGGAATCATAATATGGCTTTATTCATAAGAACTGAGGTAAAAAGGAAGAGCATTTCATGTGTGATGGTTAACGACAGATTTGAAACATTTGTTTTTTGAAACTTTTGCATAACTTTAGGTTGACATAGAAAGACTTGGAAGCATCATATAACATCATTTAGACATATGATGATAGTAGAGGGTTTGCCTCAAACGTATTCAAGACCATAGTAAAGACTGGAATCATAGAGACAATTGTGGAATTTATAGTCTTGGACATCCCTATCACTCTCTCATCTTTGTTAGGAAGGCCATGGCATCATTCGATAGGAGGAGTGCCTTCCATGGTGTATCAAAAAAGTCAAGATTCATTATAAGGGTATGATTATGACCATTTGTGTAGAAGTTAGGGAGATTATGTCAACATTAAGTATGGTTGTCCTGCATCTTAAGAATTTTTAAGTTGCCAAAGTTATAGACAAATGGGTTGACTTGAAGGTGATGGAATCATGAAGAATATGAACTTTCCACCAGGTCAAAGATTGGGAAAGAATTGTATAAGGGTATTAGAGTTTTTAAAGATTCCAACTCATACTATTAGAAGGAATTAAATCGAAAGTAAAACATTTGCATGAGCCTCTGTCTGATTTCTTCATGAAGGAATGAGAAGTGGTAAGAGAAATTGAGAAAGAAACCATTAATGAAGATGAAAAGTCACTACGAGATGACACTACAAATGATCTAGAAAAGACATTCATTCAAATGGAAATTAGGGAAATAGGTTAATTAAACTACAAAGATTCATCAAATGAGGAAGATGAAAAGAAGAAAAAAAAAGAAGAAAGACAAACATATTATGAGGGAAGAAATGCTTAGAGATCAAACCAAATAGTGGTTTTGTATGGCCCTTATGCTACCTGACCATGGGATGACAAGTGGAAGTTCACTGATGAGGAGCATGAACAATATTTACTAGAGCAATAGTTTTAGGCTATAGGTGAAGATCTTAAGAAGAAATCACCTAGATTGGTGAATCACGATGCACCCCTTATACACTGGGTTATGCAAGTTCACTGAGGGCACACACACAAGATTAAGATAGACAGATATTAAGAATATGATTGTTAACATATGTAAAAGTGTGAGTCAAGCCTACTAAATTGAAAGGGATAATCAAATGAAGCAGGACTTTGAAAGGGATGTGAAAGCAATGGTTGGTATGACATCTAAGAAGGGAATAAATACTGAATAGGTTGACAACTTGAATGTAACTCAAATGACTGATGAAGAAAGAGTTATGGAGAAAGAGGAGACTGATGCCCAAGAAATTCCTATCGATATGCCAAAAGAAGTTGTCTTTCCTAATACTATTGATATATTGTCTTTAGTCTCTTGAAGATGATGATGTGTTTATTTCCAAGTTTAAGGTAATGAATGACAAGTTTGCTTACTTGTACGATATTTTCTTTGATGGTAATATGCATAACATGTGTTATTTCATAAGCATATTTAATATTAATTTTGTACATATCATTGCATTTAATTTAGGTACACAAGAAAATTTGACAATCTTGCTCATTGTCAGTGATGTCAAATTAAAAGAGCAAAGAAAGTTCAAATAGTTGCTCCAAAAATACTAGAGGGCCTTTGCTTGGTCATATAAGCATATGTTAGGGTTTATTAAAAGATAACTAAGCATAAGATTTTGACTTTTCTGCACATAAGATTAGTGAAGCAAAAATAAAGAAGGATTACAACATAATATGCTCAACTAGTTAAAGAGGAAGTGGTAAAATAGTTAGATGCAAAATTCCTCAAGATGGTGGATCACCCTAAATGGTTGGCCAACATAGTGTTAATCCTAATGAACGATGAGAGAATGATAATGTGTGTGGACTACAAGGACTTGAGCAAGGCTTGCCCTGAGGATGATCTTTATAAACCTTACATTGATATGTTAATAGATAGTGTTACAATATATGCCATTTACTCCTTTATGGATAGGTTCTCAAGCTATAACCATATCCTTATGGCAATCATTAACAAGGTGAAGACAAAAATTATCACATAGTGGGGGACGTACTACTATAAAGTGGTACCATTTGGATTAAAGAATGTAGGAACAACATACTAATGAATTTTGACTGCCATATTTCATAGCTTAATCCATAAAGATGTGGAAGAATATGTGGATGATATGATGACAAAGTCTGAGATTAGGTAAGGACATTTTAAAGAGTTAGAAAAGTTCTTAAAGAGAGTTGATGAGTGCAATCTATGATTAAACCTTAATAAGTGTGTATTCGGGACTATATATGGTAAATTGTTGGGACATGTGGTGAGTGAGAAGGGCATCAAAGTAGATCCAAACAAGGTGAAGGCTATTTAGGACATGCTCGCACTTGAGACAAAAAAAAAGGTCTAGGGTATCTTAGGTCACTTGTAGTACATCAACAAATTCATAGTAAGGCTTTTAGGTCAATTATAGTACATCAATAGATTCATAGCAAGGCTTACTCCTATTTATAAGCTGATATTCAAATTGCTACGAAAGGACCAATCATTGAAGTGGAATGAGCAATGCCAAAAAGCCTTTAAGAAGATAAAGTAGTATTTTACCAACCACCAGTATTAAAGCTCATGAAGCTAGGGAAATTGCTAATTTTATGTTTGACAGTAGAAGAAAACACTATGAAGGTGATGGTAGCTTAAGAAGATGAGATGGGAAACTAACACATTGTTTACTATTTTAGTAGGACATTGCTTTCTTATGAGGAAAGATATAACTAGGTAGAGAAGACCTGTCTAGTGTTAGTGTAGGCCACGAGGAAGTTAAGGCACTATTTATAGTCATACTCTATGGAGGTGGTATCAAAGCTTGACCCAATCAAATATTTGCACGAGCTCCTTTCCCTGACTAGAAAATTAGTGAAGTGGTTGATACTATTAATTGAGTTCGATGTCAAGTATATGATTAAAAAGGTGAACAAAGATCAAGCAATTGTAGAATATTTAGCATAATAATCTCTTAAAGAAAGATAATTTGAGCTTCCTTGATTCCCAAATAAATTAGTTAGGAGCAATTAAATCTTTGGGTTAGAGGGTGTACTTTGATTGAGCAGTAAATAAGAAAGAAGCAAGTGTAGGTGCAATTTTGATATCACTAGAAGCATAACTTCTCCCTATGGCAAAAAAACTTGACTTCAAGGTGACTATTAATATGGCCGAATGTGAAGCTTGTGCACTTAGACTAGAATTTTTAGTGTAGATGAGAGTCAAGACAACTAAAGTGTTTAGAGACTTATTATTCGTTATGTCCCAGATGACTAAAAAATGAGAGCTAAAAAAAGAACATCTGAGCCCATATTTGGAACACTTGAAGGGGTTGGCACAAAATTTTAAAGGATCATATTCCACCATCTATCGTGAAATGAGAATGTAATGATTGATGCCCTAGTGACTTTAATTTCCATTTGAGATGGGTTGAAGGGAATGCCAATAAAGCCATTCATTACTGTTAGGTTTATGACACTTGGCAATACCAATGAAAGAGTAATGAAAGTAATGGTGGAAAATGATCCTTGGTATTATGATGTGTAGAGGTATCTAAAATGTGATGAGTGACCCGATGGGGCTTAAAAGAAAGGCAAGGATGTGATTAGAAAATTAACATTGCAATTTATAATCTATGATAACATGTTGTATAAGAAAATGTCAAATAGTATCCATTTTAGATGCTTAATGGAGGAAGAAGCGAGTAATGTCATAGATGAAGTACATGTGGGAATTTATGGCCCTTACATGGATGGAAAAATGTTTGCAAGAAAAATTATAAGGATGGGTTATTACGAACTACTATGGAATAGGATTATGTTTAGATATCTTGAAACTGCCATAAGTGTCATATTTACGATAATCTCAATCACTTGCCTCCTATGGAATTATAAAATCTGACATCACCTAGGTCATTAGTAACTTATGAATTGATGTGATTAAAAAAATTAGGCCAGCTTCTACAAAGGGGCATAAGTACATTGTGGTGGTAGTATATTATTTTTTGAAATGGGTAGAGACTAACTTTTTTATACAGTTGCCTCGTATATCATTATAGGGTATGACATCACATTATTACGAATAATACAGTTCATTTTCAAGCTAAGGTCATAGTAATCCTAAAAATGTACAAAGTAGTCCATCATAAGTGATCATCGCCTTACAGGCCATAAACTAATGAAGCGATCAAGGCAATTAATATGATTGTGAAAAACATCCTTGCTAAGATGTGGAAACCTATAAGGATTTGTTTGTGAAGTTATCTTTCACATTATGGTGGTGCCAAACCATGGAAGGAACATCAATAGGAATGACACCATACTTACTGTTGTATGGCATGGAAGTAATGTTACCAATCAAAGTGGAAATGAAGTCACTATGAGTGTTGGTCAAGATAAACATTCCTTAGTACTAATGGGTTAGGAGTCAATTTGAACAGTTCGCTCTCTTAGATGAGAAGAGGTTGAAAGCTCTCTATCTTGTACAACTTTATAAGGATAGGATGGCCCACACATTTAAAAAGAGAGTTAGGGCGAACATTATACACGTCGGGGATATGGTGTTAAAAGCGATTAGATTGTAAGCTCAAGATCTTTGAGGAAAGTTTAAACTAAGCTACGAAGGTCCTTATATGGTCAAACAAATCTATTCAGATAGAGTAGTGAAATTACCAAAATATGGACGAGAATGAATTCTCCAAGCCAGTGAACTTGCATAGGCTAAAAAAGTACTTCATGTGAGGATATAAGAAAAGTAAAATTAGCTTGTTAAGTCAAAAACTCGTAAAGGTAGCTTAGCAAAAGTTAGGGTATACAAAACAAAAAAAAAAGAAGAAAAAAGAAAAAATACAATATATATATATATAAGGCGAGAGATTGCAATTGACCACTAAGATGCCTATCAAAGGAAGACAAAATACAAGATAGCAGTGAAAGAAGCAGGGGTTAAGGATAGAGAATTAACAAGATATAGGCATTGTACATGACAATTAGATGATCTAATGTGCCATTATTAAGAGTAGTGAACTTGCATTCAATTGATATATAAATATGCAAAATGTAAACAGTTCATGTTAAGCATAATATCATAAGGATGTACTTCTGCATAATCAAAGGAAATCTAGTCATGCATGGTTTCAAACCAAACTAAATATATAAAAGTTTATTTCTATAAGAAGTCATTGTCTTTTAATGTCTTGATAAGATGGAAGAGTCTTTACTAGTCCAAAAGTCATATAACTAAGCCATATAGTCAGCATCATCTATAAGGCAATGTCTACACTAGTAAAAAAGTCATAAATATGGTGACTAGCCCATATAGCTCTAACCCAATTTACAAAATGTTGGGATAATGGTCCCTCAATAAAAGAGAGGAGAAAGTTCATTCTGTGCTGAGGAGTGCTAAACTGATGACGTACACTGACCGTATTATAAAAGGAGTCGGATGCCTAAGCAGAGATGATCACACAGTCCTTGTAAGTCATCAAAGTAACTCACTAGAGTCTCAACTAAGGACAAGTCAAACAAATGATAAAAACAGTGATGTCACACATTTCATTCAGTCCACCTATCCTTGATATCAGCAGGTTTTTACAAGTGACGATTCTGGTGATGTTATGGGTAATAGTTTCATATCAACAGTGGGAATAGCTAATAAGCCCAACTTCTCTTATAGTCATATCTTCTAATAATAATAATAATAAGCTTGTTAGGTTGAAAACTCGAAAGGATGCCCTAAGTAAAAATGAGCAGGTCACTTGATTGAAAACCCAGGAAGGCAGTCTAGGCAAAAATTAGGGTAATAAAAAAGTAAAGAAATAAAATAATAAAAATGGAGGTTGTGAAAGAAATTCATAAATGAAGCAATAATGGACTACTAGAGAAAGAATCACTGATACCAAGGGCCACCTTATCCAAACCCATACTAATCTCACCCAAGATCATCGAGATGAGGGTCTTCCACAATTCAGCTTCCTCAAGTAAGGCTAAAATCTATAGATCTATATCCTTGTCTTCCCTCTATTAAAAGAACTCACCCTTAGGATAACTACCATAATACGATTGAATGTTGCCTGAGCATGACACATAGAGGGGTAAAGAATGAGAAAAGGGCCATCATAAATTTCTCTTCACCTAGTGTATACATAGGTACCTCGTGATATACAGGTAACCTAGTTATGGTAAAATGATGTAGTATATAACCATGACTTGGTAGTTGAGAATGGCACCAAATTATTTTAGTAGGGGCAAATCTAAGTGTCTCTAAAATGGAAAAAATGGGTGGTGGAATCTCATAAAATATGGGTTACCTATAGGAAATCCATTCTAAATAGACAAGTAAAAGGTAACAGAGTGCCTCAATACCCTTCTAAGGTAGATCAATCTAACTTTAAGATGGAAGGGACCTCAAAAATGCTTTAGCCATGGTTGAGAAAGTGAAAATTATAGGTTTAGAGGTGGAAATCGCAAATGAGTATTTATAAAAGGAAGAGAAGGTGCTTAGTGCTTCATAGTTGTGGACAATTATACACGATTATATAAACCATTTGAGATGTCTATATAGACCATTTGAGATGTCTATATATACAACTTGATGTTTTACACTGTATAAATAAGTTTTCCTGAAAATAGTTGAGCAAAGTCTCCCTTGCACCTTGGGCTTAAAGATTACTTAGTATCTATTTCAAAAGGCATATATATGTTTAAAGAAGATAAAATAATATAACCATACATACAGAAGAGAAAATTTAGGCCATAATCAAAATCATGCATTTATACTTAAAAAAACTCTAGAGTTTGACAAAAATGAAGGCAGAATCACCCCAGTGTGTGTTAAAAGTCCTAGTGCCCAAGCAAACATCCAAAAATAATAAGGCTTTCAAATTACATAAATATCTATATAATTATGCCAAAAACATCAATAATATCTAATAAATGTATTGAAAAGAAAAGGAAAAATCCTAAAAATCTAAAGAGCATTGGGTGGTCTGAATCCTACTTACTCTCGAAAAGTGGTTTCCTCCTCAATCCTCTCTCTAAAGTAATATACTCGTTGGAGTCCTCGATTGCTAATAGGTCATCCACTTGATCTAGGCTTCAACTATCGCCAATCTTTGTTTTGTAGCCTACAACTTTAAAGTCAAGCATTAGACCATCCCTTGCAAGACAATCGAGTGTTAAGATGAGTAAGACACTAAGTACACAATCACACTCATAAATATGCATACATAATTGGCATTTTTTTTAATTAGTTAGTTAGTTACTAACCTTCTTTTGAGTCTATTGTGTCACTGCCTTTTTCATGGCAACAATCATATCCACCTACTCTTCAACCTGGACTTGAGGAATCTATAAAAGACATAATGGGTGAACAATATGCAATCAAACCCAAAGCAAATTAAATGGAAGTGCAAAGTAATAGACGCTCACATGAATATAGTTAACCTGGTTGAAAGTACATGAGGACATAATGATCTCTAATACCATCATTGACCTAACCAATGACACCATGCAAGACTCTACCATGCATGGAGGCTTATGGGATGGGGTCGAGCTCACCTACCACCATAGGCTCTAACCCCCTTAGATTAGAAGTGCGGGCTCTTTTATGGCCTCAAATATTAAGAGATGACTTCATTGACCTCCACTCGATGGACACGATCATTCCTTGAGCCTTATAGTGAAAAATCATCGATTTATGTGCCTTATGTCACAGGAATGCCCATATCATTATTTTTTTCACCAAAATTGACCTCACAAGAAGCCTAACCATTCAAGTCTATTATGTGATCCTGTTAGTAACACTATACTGCTTAAATCTCTTGCTCCTCTTTCATGTTTGTTGCCTATAACATGTTAGAAGGTAGATGTAGAGGGACATGGTATCTAGCCCCTCGCGCCATTGAAGGATCTGCTCCCTTATTTACCACTCTCATTGAGATAGGATGATAAACAAATGCTTCCTATAAAAGAGAACCTCTGCCTCCATCACCATTAGCTACCACGCATCAGCAGACCCGCTCTAGACTAAATGTAGCTGTAATGGGAACTAATAATCGCAAAACAATAGAGTAAATATAAGACCAAAATTATACACTAACACTTTGAGCTAGTAGTCAAATTTATTTTATAAAGTAAACATACCTGGTCTAGGGTGAGAGTGTTTATTTGTTCACGCCTGACATCAATCAATGACTCATATTAGCAAGTTGTGCTTCACCTCATGAACATGGGATAATAGCCCCTTATGTTAGGTAGGGGATTACTACCCTTTAATAGACCCAACTCTATGGGCTAGGCCTATCGATAAAGCATAATAACAGTTTAAGATGACTGAAGAGGAATAAATAAACAAAATAAATGGGTTTAGAAAATACTTATGATGAACACACGTCATGCACCTCCTATATAGGAATTCCTTCTACTTCAATGATCCAAAAACTGGTACAAGTAGGCCAATATGATATATCCCTAGTTGAAGTGGTGGATGAGCCCTAAATCCTCCACCATTGGCAATAGGTAAATCTCCATTGCATAAAATGGGTTCGTAAACAGTGTCCTTGACAAGTTATGAGTGTTAGTCTTTAGGTTTGACAGCTCAAAAGAGAGAACTCCCTTCATCTTGTAGATACACCTTGGAAGCTAATGGACATAACCCCTATGGAGAAAGGGCTCTTGCAGGCTAAAATCAGAAGGAAGAGGGATCCTTGTAAACTTGATCCCCATAATGTGCGTAAAGCCCCTGAGTGTAATAATTACCTTTTCGATCAGCGGTAGATAGAAGGTATAGGTAGTGTCCATCTACCGCTCAACTAGTGCTTGCATTAGTATATAGTCAATTTATTGAGCCTTCTTTAACTACATATGAAAAAATGACATGAAGCCAGTCACATTTAAGTAGGCATGGACTCAAGGATGCAGTTATCTGAACTAGGACCTAGTTGGGCCAACCGCTTTACCTCCTTTATTAAAGGAGACATCACCTTATAAGTGTAGAAAAAAGAGGAAAAGTGATGAACAATAAAGCTGACAAACATTTGAACCCCACAACAGGATTAAAAAAAAAAGGCCAAACAAATGCAATGAAGAGGTATGCATAAACACGTAAACCAAGGTGTTCAAGTAATGAAAAGAAAATTCAAAAGGCAAAAAATAATCGATCACAATTGTGGTTATGCAAAATTTTATGAGAAATCACAAAGATTAATTTCCCAAATTTATGCAAAAGTTCCAGGTCTTGTTCAATAATCACACAATTAAATTTCATAAAAAAATAATGCAATCTAGTTTGGAATCGATGAAGAAGCCAAGGAAAATAAATTAGAATATTTTTTTTGCCTTAAGTATGTATTTTGATCCTTTTATTGTCTCATAAGTTAGTTTTTGTAGGTTCTCAAAATTGAAAACAAATCAATAAACATGTGGCAAGAAAGATTAATTAATTTCAATGATTAAAAGGTAAGTGTTCTAAATAGTTCTAAATATGTTTTTGAATCAACTTAGTGTTAACATGTACAAAATAGGTCGAGCTTACTCCCTAAAGTCTAAAGTGATGAAAAAAATGAGTAATAAACAAAGTTAAAAAAGTAAAAGAAATAAGAACGAAAAACTTATCATACCCAAAGCTGCCCCCACTAGGTGATAGTATAGGTTATATACTGTTAGCATGTCCTGACTTGAATCGAAGGTAATTTGAACAATCTTTGAGGTCATCGTCTTTAAATGGTTCACTCTTAGTTGCACCAAAGCTTTATAGATGGCAACATCCTCACCAAATAACTCCTCAGGGGCATCATACATCAGATTATCAATACTGACAATCGCAAAGGTCTTTGAACAGAAAAGGGAAAACTAAAAAAGACCTAATTCAGAGAATTTTTAAAGAGAATGAATGAAGAGAAAAGAAGACAAAAACTCAATTGAGGTGAATTACTCTTAGTCCCTTATATAGAAGAAGATGGTTGTACAACCAACCCTTATCTGTACAACCAACCCTCCACTTTTCATATGAAATCCTATCAAGTTAGTTGTATAGACAAACAACTTGTATATGTACAAACCATTAAGAGCTAATAAAAAAAAGGAGTGATCCCCAAAGGCAAAATTGCCTAATTAACCCAAAACATTGCCAACTTTTAGAAAAACAAAATGCCATCCAACAATAAAGTCAACAACTCCCAGGCATACTAGAGGAACTTCTAGAGCAAAATTCACACTTTGAGCACTATTTTAATTAGAGGCACACACCCTACATAAATACTTGATAACTTTAAACCTAAATTCACCATTCCTAATGAAAATGCATCCTTAGAATGGCCAAAAGGGCTATAAGGATATAAATTTTTCTCCAAGGATTTAGAAAGGATTGCAATGACACAAGAAGACATTTTAAGAGGCTAGAAAAGTCAATATAACACAGAATTATCCATAGGACGTGTCCTTAGGCCAAATGCCATTAGCTAGAGAGCTAGGTTACATCTAATAGATTCAAGAATATTAGTAGGCATAATAAGATTGCTACAAGCACATATAATAAACCTAATACATTTTAAAAAGCTACTAGGACATCTAGTACCTGCTCTAGAGCTACTGGGTGCATGTAAAACATACAAAACAAAACTAGTATCGACTAGAAAGTTGTTATAATATGCAATACCTACTTAAGGGTTACTGGAAACACATATAACACACTAGTATCTACTAGATAGCTATCAGAGCAAACTTTAGTACCTACTCAAGGAGTTGCTAAAGAACTGTATCCTTCAGTGCTTATTCCAATGTTTACACTTTCGTATTGCTTTTTTGAGTCTTATTCAAATAGTCATTTCTCAAATTTTAGTTTTCAAGCCCCACAAAGCAGCGACAAACTATGAGCATTAGATTTTGGGCCCTGAGAAACAAGCTCAATGATGAAGACTATTGGAATTATTTCCAAGAATCTAAAGGGAATTGCAAAAAGAAGAAGAGCAAAAGCCTTAGGAAGCCTTATATTAAGTCCCAAAGCCAAACCCAAGTCCACAAGGTCAAAAGCTTAAAATGTCCAACCCTAGTTTAATGGGTTATACAACCAACTAACCTTGGTTGTACAACTAACCATTTACTTATATAACCAAGCCTTGAACCCTAACCAACATAAGATTTTAGAACCCTATCCCCTATAAAGTACATGGCTATGCAACTAATTAAGTGGGCTATATAGCCAACCACTTGGCTGCACAAACCACTTAGAAACCCTAAATTCTTAAACTTTCAAGGTCTAATTTGTTGTGGGACATGAATACCTTACACTAGAACCATTATGAACTCTAATGCACCATTCTTCCTTTATAAATGCCACACCATTTGAAGAGGAAGAGGAGGCTTGGCCAACCCTAATTAAACTCTGCTAAAATCTCTTCACAAACATTCTTAAACATAAAAGACTTAAACCCTAATCAATCCACACTTAAAATCTAGGTAAAACAAAGCCTTTTGCATTCCATTCCTAAGCATTCTTATTGCATTTTGGAGGTTTAAAGCATAATCAAGTGCCTCTAAGGGCAAGAAAGGAATAAAAAAGCATCCCAAACCCTTTTTTTTTTCTCTCTCTTTTGCTTCTTCTTCTTCTTCTTTAGCTTTTAAAAAATAGAATATGAAAGGCTATACAAACCTCTTTGTGGTCTATATAGACTTTTAGGTGGGCCATACAGACCATTATTGGTCTGTACAACCTTGTTTTTCTAAGAACACATTATGAGAATGTTCCTTCTTTCTACATGGATTCCTTCTTTCATTTTGGTTATTTTGGACCTCTTAGGAGCCCAAATGGCAGAATATGAGGTGTAAGAATTAGATTATAGACCATTGGATGTAAAGCTCAATGATGAAAATCACTAAGTACATCCCTACAATGTTAAGGGGAATTGCCAAAAGAAAGAATAAAGGCCTTAGGAAGCCTTAAATAAGCATAAAATTAAGCAAAAGAACAAAAGCCGAGCACTAAGCCTAAGACCAAAAGCTTAGGATGCCAGCCTAGCCTACCAAAGCTGTACAACCCAAACATAGGGTTGTATAAGCAACTTATTGGGTTGTACAACCCATTCTTGAACCCTAACCCTTAGAATCTTCTTGAACTGATCCTTTTTTAATCTCTAGGATTGTGCAACCTTAATAGGTGCATGAATAACCCATCCTTGATTGTATAGGAGGCATGCAAACCCTAATTTTAGGAGATTTATCTCTCTTTATGGTTGGATGCATTCATAGTGTGACCATAACCATTTTAGCCTTGTTACACTCACCCAATGCCTATAAATACCTCTTTCATTTGAAGAGCGAAGAGGCTTAGAGAACCCTAACAAAACTCTACCAAAATTCACTCTCAAAGCACACTTAACATAGAAACCTTAAACCGTAACTCATCTCAACTCATTCTAAGGTAGAATTAGGCCTTTTCTTAATCATTATGCATTTCCTAAGAATTTTGAAGAATATCAAAGTCATAGTGTCTCTCTAAAAGCAATAAATCATCAAAAAAAGGTATCCAAGACTTCCTAATCCCCCTATTCTTCGTTCCTTTCTCTTCTTCTCTTGTTTTTAAAACCTAGAAAATAGGGGTTATACATCCTTGATTGTTAACTGTAAAGCCCCTCATTTATGTTGTACAACTAAAATATTAGGTTGTAAAGCCCAATTTTCTTGGTAGATAATTTTGTAGAGTTTATTTTCTTCTCCCTTCGGATTCCTCCTATGGGCATTCTATTCAAATAGTAGAACAGGATGAGGAATAACATCCTAGGATTCCTATTCATCTCAAAATAGGAACTTAGCATGGTTTTAAAGTGGTTTTATAAGCCATTTTTATATAATGTCCTATGCTATTTTACTTATGGTTTAGTGATCATTTTGATTCTATTTTGATTATTTAAGATAGTGATCAAGTGAGGAACTTAAGATTCCTATGACCTTAAAAGTCTTTTTTATGATTATGTTATGCTTGGAATACATAGTTAGTGCCTTAACTTTGCACTTCTTCCTTTTCTTTAAATTTCATATTAACCCCCATCATGCTTAGTAATGCACAAGGAAGCCTATCTCTTTGTGAGCTTATAAAGGGAGGATTCATCAATCCAATGATCCTTTCATGATGATCTAGCTTTAGGCTATTAAAGATCCTTCATTATGTTTTGCATTACATGTTTATGGTTCTCTTGCTCTTTATGATGCATATACTTGTGTTTGAATGTTTAATGTTATCCATGTGATGTAGGGTTATGGTGTTATGGACATAGATGGACGCTTAGATACCTTGACTTTGGAGATATGGTAAGATGATTATTATAGACCACACTTATTTTTCTTTAGTTTCTTTGACTCACTTTCCTCTTGTTAGTCATTAACTTATCCTCTTTCTTTAGATATAAGTGTTCTTATTTGAGTTAGGCCATGAATTTAGTCTTGATTATCATCTTACATGATTATGGATGATTTTGCTTGAATGAGTAAATGATAATGAATGATAAAGCCCATTATGCCATGTCACATGATCTCACTTCCCTTTTGGATCATTATGTATGGATGATGAAGTGCATGATACCCTTTTGCCATGATGCTTGATCCCCTCCCGCTTAAGTTCACGACTTGATTTATTTAAGTGGATTACAATTAGATGGATGCCTATAGCCATTAATTGGACTAATCAATAACTTGATTAAAATATTAAAAGTGAACCAAAGACGACCGATGGCTAGATCACAATATCGGGGTAATTTTGAGGTGCCTAACCTCTTCCCCAAGTTGTACCCAATTTTCGAACCCGATCTCTGATGGGGTGAAGACTAAATGGGTCTTCTAATTGACTTAGTTTAGATTTAAATTTTGCCTACTTTGGATTCTTATCCTAACTAATTTCGGGTGGTGACTTCATTTTTTTAGGGATGGTACCAATGTATTGTCCCACTTTCGGTCCCTCAATGAAAATTATCTTGGACTAAAGGCTTTGAAATTGTATAAGGCCTAAAAGGACCCCTCGCTAGTCCAATCATGAGCCATATCTTAGGGTTATCACCAATGTCAAATCCTTTGTCCTCTTGATCCCTCATTCACAGATAAAAAGATGAAGTCATAAGTAAGATTCCACTAAATCAAGTGAAATCATTGAGGCACTAGTAGTAGGGACTCCACTAGAGACCTGAAACTAACTTTATGTTTAATCTTTGTTTCATTTTTAATATTTTAAACTTGTTATTGAGTAAGTCCACTACATTCATATAGTCTTCATGCTTCACCACAAGCACTAGGTTACTCTTAAATGAACAAATGGTTCTTTAAACTTAATACTTAAGTGTTATTTTGCTTCGGAGATTATGAGAGGGATTCTTTCGGAGATTATAAGGGGGATTCATCACTCATAAACCTAGTACCTTTGAGTATATAGAATGGGGGATGATGTTAACCACCCTCGAGCTTATAGGAGCCACTAGAATGACCCTATCGATCATTAGGCACATGTAAAAGCCAATAACACTATGCAATATGACAACCCATTTGATTTCATTTCTTCTTTAAAGGGGAGGGAAAGTCATCGAAGAACATGGTTAGGTATCACTAATGTAAGCATAAATGTTACCCCACTCCTCTTCATTTAATTTTACCTAATACTTATTTATTTCCCCTTCCATGCCATGTAAATAATTATTATGTACATCTCTCTCTCCTTAAAGGGATTTCATTCTTAGCTTATATATATTTCTTTAAATAATGTGAAAGGTTCTTCCCTTTAGTGCCTTTGTGTATATTTTCATTTGAGACTTTAACTCTTCTTGGTCTAAGGTGACCCTGCACATTCTTTACCCCATGATTGTATAAGAATGAGACCCCACCTAGGATAGAGCCATTATAACTCATGTGTGGGAGGAACAAGTTTGGGAGCATCCTTTGCCAAATGATTTGTGCATAACATGCATACATGCATTGATTCCCTATTCATGCATCATACTAATAACCCTTATTTTGGCAGCCATCATAGCTCAATCCAAATCAACGTGGAAGAGAAAGGGCAATCGACTTGTTAGAAATAGTAGGACTCTGAATCCCAGCTAGAAAATCGACCCAATCATGGAATCAACCATACAATAAAAGATATTAGGAAAGATGATGGCTAACTTCAATCGCAAGATGTAAGAGAGGATTTTCAAGGAAGTAAACAAGCAAGAGAGGATTTTCAAGGAAGTAAACAAGCACATTAATGAGACTATAAAAAGGGGGAAGGCCTCTGTTAATAGAACTGACAAAGGAAAAACATTTATAGAAGTGCCCTAACCTATGGTAATTGATGATGATTTATTCGAAATGAAAGAGTAACATGAAAGCAAGCTTACTTGGGAAGTAGGAAGTACTATTGCTATTCCAAATAAACCAGTGGAGAGTAAGAAGGTGAACACTCAATTTGATGACTTCACCAAATAGTTAGCAAAAATACAAAAATCTTTGGGCACTAAAGGTTTAGAGAAGGGAACAAACATCAAGGAATTGTAGGTCCACAAGCCTAAGAAGTCACCAACTAACTTCCATATGCTTAAGCTTTCTAAATTCATCGGGATTCATAATGCTAAGAACATGTTCATTCACATATGCTAGTTATGAAGGCGTATAAGGTTTCGACAAACACTATATTAGAACTCTTTGAGTTATTATTAAAAGGATCTATAAGACATGGTACTTCAATCAACCAATGATCATTAGGGATGATTAGAAGGAGCTGACGTAAGCTTTTGAAAGGCACTATGCTCATAATTTAGATATGGAGGTCATATTACAAGACATGGTATCATTAGGGCAAAAACTAGGTGAAAGCTTTAATGATTACATCAGAAGATGGCTTTAGAGGTGACCATGAGGTCTACATACAAAGAATAGATGAGAATAATTTTTAAAAGGGTTTTGCCTATAATTGCACTAAAATCAAAGAATGTCGATTAGGAACTTTAAAAACCTTCGAGAAGCAGGCTTGCAAGTTGAAGAGTTGGAATTTGAGTTGAGAAGACAATATAAGAAAGAAGTAGTGCCCCATCTCAGCTTCAGAGAGAGGGAAACAAGACAATCAATGTAATTGCAGTAAGAGCACCAAAATAGTTCACTAATTTAGGGATGCCTCTGTCTAAGGTATTTGAAATGTTACAGAAGAAAGGAAGAAGGAGAGGAAGAAGTGTGGGCTGCCTAAGGTTTCCAATTATGGGACAATAGGTAAGTAATTTATCCTCTTCTCAACTAAAATTAACCTCTCATGACATGTTAATCATGCATGGTTACTGAGAATTATGGAGTAATTGTGGTAGAGCTCTTTGATGGAAGTTGTAATCCAAGAGAACAAGAGTTGATTCTGTTGATTTTGCTGTTAGAGCAGAATTTGTCACCCACGATTTCATAAGCCTAGAAGAGGAATTTGGGAAAGTGAAAAACATGAAACTTGTAGCCTTATGTATCATATAAATGCATATGAAATAGTTTTACTTGATTCTGTGTGTGTGAAGAGATATGATGCCTTCATCAGGACTGGTTCAAAAACGAACCGAGATGATCTCAGTCTTCTATTTTGTTATATTTTGATGACTTTATATTCTGATTTTGACAAAGTGAAAAACATGAAACTTATAGGGTTATATTCCCTCTAAATACTTGTTAAGTAGTTTTGATTAATTTGTTGTGTGGCAATAGATATGGCTCATTGATTGGGATTGACTCTGTACCCAGATGACACAATACCTTTCTTTTAATTCGGTTTTCCAAGAATTTGATGATGATAGACTCATAATTTGATGATGGTCCAAACTTGAAAGTTGTATATTTATGTCTGATCTACATACCTGTGAATTACTGTTACCAAATCTAGCATGGTTGCTGAGATATTGTCCCTTTATCATGACTGGTTGTCAACATGTTATGAACCTACTTGCCCCGAGATTGGTCTTTTGTTTTGGTGACCTTATAGACTGAACTGGATAATGAGTAAAACATGCAAAATGTTCATTTATATCTTTTGTAATTGATGGCATAATATTATTGCAATTGGATTAGTACAATTTGAGATATGCCAAAGAATGTAAAACTTACTTGGACTGAGATGACATTACAATAGGGTAGAACTTAAAAAATTCACCACATTTTATGTGTATCTGATATTAGCCTAAAATTCAAATATGTTGTCCCATTATATGTCTAGTTTGTTTGAAAAAAAGAATCAAGCCATTTGGATAAGTATATCGGGAGTTATTATTGAGACCGTGTAGTAAGCTCAGGCTGCCATATAAGGAAAATATGTATAAACACTAGGTACACTTGCATGAATCATGCCATAACTGCATACCAAACATTCATAATCATTTTGATATTCTTATAACCATGTATGTATTAAATTTTAGGATCTCAATACTTTGAAGAAGCCCTACCATAAAGGTTTGTCACATCAAAAGGTCAGTAGAAACAATAATTGGATTCAATGGGTGTATGTGATAATTGTATGATATGATTATGTTCTATTACATGTATATATGATTGAATTGTTACACGTTACATGAAAATATAAGTCAAGTGAGAATGATTGAATTGTTACATATTACATGGGAATAATATGATTATGTTCTATTACATGTATATATGATTGAATTGTTACATGTTACATGGGAATACAGGCCAAGTGAGAATCAAATGCTCTTAACGATTACTTGGCATATCATTT
>CATIWR010312285.1:0-26397 GCA_949677035.1 Omphalea diandra | reverse complement strand
TATATTAATAACAACTACCCTTGTCAATTAAATCTTAAAACACACCTTTGTTCTTTGTTTTAAAAACCAAAACAATTATTTTTATTTTTTGTTTTATATATATATATATATATATATATATATATATATATATATATATATATATAATAATATAGTTAATTAAACAAATAACTTAATAACTTTAAATTATAAAATTAATTGTCTTCACTCTAACAGTTTTTGCTATTCATTTGTGCAATTCATCTTTTCATGGACAAACCCAACACCATCATCACTGCAGCCTCCACCTTCATTGCCATCCATGCACATTACTTGCATTCTCTACTACCACTCTAAATTCATCTATGTTTTCCTTTTATGCCTTTATCCTTAAATTCATGCCAATTTTTGAGAATCTCCCTTCCTTTATCTTTCTTCTCTAATTTGAGCTTCATCTCACATATCTCATGCTCAACGACATCCTTATTAACTTTAATACTCAGACCAAAATTATACATATTTCCAACTTGAAATTTCTAATAATTCTTGAAAGTAAGGCCAACAGTGTGTAATTAGATTGCAACATGGTTGCTCCAATCTTGTTTGGCTTCTTTAATTTTTTCTAATTATAAAATGAAAGTGGTATTGGTGATGACACAATTGATATAACATGATAGAAAGAAAGAAAAAGAAGATGGTGGTGAAAGGATGAGATGACTAGGTGGGTCATTTTGGGATTCTTCTATCATAAATTTGCAGTTTTATTTTAATGGAAAAGGCCGATGTAGCGAGGAGCTACACTTGGCTTTATGTAGCTTCCAAAGTAGTGTTTGATTGTCTTGATTTTTTGTTTCAAACATAGAATTTATTCAACGATATACAAAAAGTGAATAAAAGAATGAAGAAATTATATAAATTAAGTGAAGAAATTTTCTATCAAGAATATGAAGCCAAACATATTAGGCATATGTAGTGAGGAGCTACACCGACCTTTATATAGCTCCTAAAGTAGTGTTTGGTTGTCTTGATTTTTGCAAACACAAAATTTGTTCAACAATATACACAAAGTGAATAAAAAATGAAAAAAATTCTATAAATGAAGCAAAAAAATTCTTTATCCAAAATTTGGTGCCAAACATAGTCTAGTATAGATTTTTTACCATCAAAGTCGTGTTTGACTCATTGGTAATTTTTTTAAAGATATAAAAAGTGAATTAAAAAGATACAAAATTGAATAAAAAAGATTAAAAAAAGAATATCTAAGTGAATAAATTATGTATTTCATATAAAAAAGACAACCAAACACTATTTTAGGTGCTATCTATCCACCTACTAGACTTAATTCCTTCACTACCACTATTGATACTATGCAACAATCTTACACTGCTCTATTGAATCCTATGCCCATACATTTTCTCCATAAAAACCCATTTAAAAAAACATAACCTTTTGTGCTCAAAGACATCTTAGAGGTCATCATGGTGTGATGGGTATTGGGCTAAAGTAAAATTTCAATATTTGTTTCCTATTAAGTGGGTTTGATTAGCTGTGGATAATAGGGCACATGTTATGCACTGATGCTATAATAATCTATAGTAGTTTGATTAATGGATTAGTAAAGCTATATTTGTTTCATCAAACATATTTTTTAGAATAATATTTTTTTCATATTTTTCTCTGTTTAGTGCGTCTAAGAAAATAAATAAAAGGAAAATATTTTCCTGTTCAAACTAAGTCATTTTTTAGAAAATGACTTTGTATTTTGAAAATGGGAAGTCATTTTTCAAACTCCGACAAATTCATCCAAATTGAAAAGGAATTAAATAAATATTTGTATTTATTATCACTGGTAATCTTTTACTGTTAACATCTATCACTGCTCATCTTCGATCGACAGTGATAATTGGAGATGAATGGAATCCAAAAAAATTTTATTTTTAATGTTATTTTTAATATATTAAATAATAAATAGTAAAATATAATATTTATAGTCTAAATTTTATTATAATCATATGAGTTAAAGAAAATTAATTTTTTTTATAGTGTATTCCAAACATTAGAAAAATATGTTGCTCAAAAAATATTTTCCTTAAAAAAATATTTTTCTTAGATATGTTATTTTCTATAAAACAAATGAAGTCTAAAATTGTGATTTTTTTTTTCATTACATGGTACTTTTGTTGTATCTTTTTATTTCTTTTATTGTGATATTTATTATATTTTCTTAATTTTATAATTATGTTCCAGGCCCTCTATCTTAAATAGAGTATATTTTGAAAATTGATTATGTCATTAAGAGTAGGTTGGATATGAAAAATAATAACATTTTTTATTGTTGACTAACAAAAAGTGATGGAAAGATATGTTAGTATAACAGTATTGAAACATAAGAATAATAAATTATATTTTGAAAAAGAGAGATGGAATACTGTATTAGGGTAAACTCGAGGGGTGAAATGATAATCAACGAAGGGTCCTTTAGGCCTCATATAAGCTTGAAGTCCTTTTATCCAAGTAGTGGTCAATGAAGGACTAAGGCGGGATAATACATTAGTACTATCCCAAAGAGGATGTGAAGCTACCACTTGACTTTGGTCGAAACAAGAATCTGGGCAAGGCAAAATTTGAACCTAAGTCAATTAGAAGGTCCAATTCATCTTAACTACATAAGTGTTCAAGTTCAAAAATTAAGTACGACTTGGGAAAGAGGTTAGGTACCTCCAAACTGTCCGAATATTGTTATTTGGCTTTTAGGCATCTTTAGTTCACTTTTTACCATTTTAGCCATGTTATTAATTAATTCAATTAATGCCCTTAATCATGTTTCTAATGCAATCCAATTAATCAATCTAAAACATCATCATAATCAATATCAAAAGGATGAGGTTTATATAAGATGTTAAAGGAAGGTCACGCTTATCAATCAATCATACTCAAGATCATCATACATAATCAACATTCAAAATAATGATCATTAAGACCATCATCTACGGTCAAATTCACATAAGCACCTACACCCAAGAAAAAAATACAAGTTAGTTACCAATATATGAAACCATCGCTAAGTAAATAAAATAAAGTTCATGCAAGCAATAATCTCACCATGATTCCAAGTCAAGGATCCTAAGCATGTTTTTAAGTCCTCAATTCATCATTCAATGATCCCAAAATCACATGAAATGCATGGTAACAGTGAAAATAACAAATGAAGCATAAACAAATGAACCATAAGGCATAAAAAAGATCATAAACGTGAAATGCAAAAGCAAGTTAAAGGATCTTAAAAGCTTAAGGTAAGAGTATTGGCAAATGGTGTTCTAAGGTTATCGAATGTTCTTTTATATCGTGCTTCAAAGGATCTAAGGCATCTCCAAACATGTCATGAACCATGTGAGGGGCTAGGATGCTAATAATACCCAAGGGAAAGGCCAAGATATGAAAGAGACTTTATGTATGGGATTTGGCATATTAGGGGTCACCAGGAATGAATCTTTTTCCCTAAAATAGGGCCACACAGTCAGTTAAATGGGAAGAAAAAGAATACACAAACTATAAAGCTTACAACCCCTCCTTTTTTATGAAAAGAGAATTTAAATATCCACTTAAACCATGATCCTTAAGAAGATTATGAGCTCGTGAGATCATAGGGACTTGTATTCCCTCACACAATCTTTTCTAAAATCATAAAAATAGAATGCTCAAATTAAGATAATAAAATAAAACACAAAATGTAATAAAATCATCAATTTCTTACTTAGGAAAATAAGTTAAATCCTTTATCCTAGCCTTAGGTTTTAAGAGAATAGGGGTCATGGACTTTAAGGTCTATCTCATATTCTGCTATTTTGGCTTCTAAGGTACCCTGAATAACCAAAAAGAAGGAAAGAACCTAGAGAGAAGAGAGGATGATTTTCACAAAGTTGTCCTTAAGAAAAGTGGGTTCTACAAACCAACTGGTGGTCTATACAGTTTCTAAAATGGTATATATAGACCATCAGAGGTTTATACAACTTACTAAAACTAGGATTTCAAGAGTGAAGAAAAAAAAAAAGAAAGAGAAGAAGAGAAAAGGGGATAGGGTTTGAAATTCTCTTGGATGTTTTTCTTGCCTTTAGAGGTGCTTAGTTTATAGATTGATTCTCTAAAATACAATGGGAATGCTTGAGAATGAGTTAAAAAGTCTTTTTTCTACTTTGGATCTTTGGTACAATGGATTAGGTGCTTAGTTTATGTGGGTTTAGGGTTTGAGTAACAATTTTGGTAAAATTTTATTAGGGTTATCTAACCCTCTTCTCTCTTTTTAAAATGGGGGGAAAGGGGCACCTATAGAGAGAGAGAGGGATGGACCAAATATTAGATAGCTCTGGTTGCATCTCTATTATGACCCACACTAGATTATGACCGTGAAGGGTTTGGAATTAGGGTTTTAGAGTGGTTTATACAATTAAGTGGTTAGCTATACAACCCACTTAGTTGGTTGTACAACCAATTAATTTATAGGAGTTAGGGTTTTATAATCTTCTACTGGCTAGGGTTTAGGGCTTAGTTGTATAGCCAAGTAGTTGGTATATAGCCTATTAAACTAGGGTCTTTAGTTATACAACCCATTAAACTAGGGTTGGTAGATTCAAGCATTTAAGCCAAGTATGTTTAGGCTTGGTTTGAGACTTGTTCTAAGGCTTCTAAGAGCCTCTTATTCGTCTCTCTTTTGAAATTCCTCTTGTATTTTAGGGAACAACACTAGTAGTTTTTATCATCGGGCTCACATCCTAAAGTCTATAATATGATGCTCATAGTTTGCCCCTACTTTGTAGGGCTTGAAAATGTCATTTGAGAAAATGGTCGTTTAGATAAGCTCAACAAAGCAATGTAGAAGTGCAAACATTGAAAAGGTTAGCAAAAAATATGATTCTTTAGTAGCTCCTCGAGTAGGTACCAAAGTTTGTTCTTGCAACTTTCTATCTAATACCTATGCATGCAATGTGCCTCTAATAGCATTCAAGTAGGTGCTAGTGTCCTTGCAGTTACTAAATACTGTTCTAAAAACCCTTTAGCAGGTACCAAGGCATTTTAGATGTTCAATGTGCTTCCAACAACTTTTAAGCAGGTATTGGATGTCCTAACTACTCTCTAGTAGGTACTAAGTGTCCTAGTAGGTCTCCTATAGGTATAGGCCTTTGTTCTAGTAGCTCCCTATCAAGTGCTAATGCATTTGGATGTTTACAATAGCCCTTTTATAACTACTGATGTTCTTGAACCAATTCAAAGTGTCCTAGGCCTTTTTGCAAAGGATTTAGCTTTCTGCACTACTCTCAGAAAACATTCTGTGTCATAGCCATCCTTCTAGCACTTAAAGGCATTCTCTAGTATCATTACAACCTTTTTTTTAACTTCCTAAAGGTGGACTTTTATCAGTATTGCCCTTTTGGCTGTTGAAAAGGTTTCCTTATACTGAAGCAATCTTTTGTAACTTAATGTTGTTAGACATTTGATTGGGATAACATTTAGAATGTGGATTATTCTCTTGGAATTTCTTTGGCTATCTCTTCTGCCATTTCAAGGGTTCTCAAGTAATTTTGCAAGGCAAAATAGAGGGGTAATTTGGTAATTATGCCTTTGGATCTTTTTTCTATTATTTTTAGTGGGCTATATAGACAAATTGGTTGTTTGTACAACCAACTTGATGAGGTTTCATTTAAAAAGCATAACAATATTGAAATTCATCGTGCAAATGGATAGTAATTTTTTGTATAGATAACCTTTTTATATTAGGGTGGTAAAAAGCTGTAATCTCATTTGCACTTTTCATCCTTTTTTCTTTAGTTTTTTGTCACTAGAATTCTCTAGACTTAGTTCTCTTAGGTTTTCCCTTTACTCACATTTTTTTAATGGTTGAATTTGATGACAAGATGTTTGATGCTCCTGATGAGTTTTTTTGTGAGGATGTGGCTATCTATGACACACTGGGGTAACTATGGGCTACCTAAGGCTTTCTAGGTTAAACCCCTTGATGAAGGTGACTTTGAAGATTGTTCTAGTGGGCTTTAAGTCTTGTTAGGACAAGTTGATGATCTACAACCTATGCAGTCATTTGGTAAAAGTAGCTTCGGGTGTGGTAGGTGTTCTTTCCTTATTCTTTCATTCTATGAATTTTTATTTATTATTTTTTGCTTTCAACACTGTAGACCTTTAGGTACTTTTCCATAATTACTTTTTGCATGCAAACACTAGGTTAGTTTCAAAAAAATATTTTAGAACTAGTTAGGACACTCACCATTTAATTCCCAAAATTAATTAATTTTTCTTGTTATCTACCAATTGATTTTGTTGTCTTGGTTTGCATGCTCTTATCAATTTTAGAATTTAATTTTTTGTGACTTTTTTTTTATTGATTTTGAATCAGATTGTGTTGTTTTTGTGGAACCTATTTGTGAGATTGTTGAACTGGATTAGGACTTTTGCACAATTTTTGGAAAATTAATTTTCATAATTTTCTGTAAAATTTCGCCAATAGTGCTTCCCACAACTACGATTGATTATTTTTTGTCCTTTGAATTTTTCTTACATTATTTAAACACTTGCACATGAAAAAGTGTAGGATGTTATATCATTATTTGAAAAATAAAAATATTTTACATACCTCAAATTGGTGACTTGATTCTTTTTCTGATAGACTCATGTGACCTTGAGTTGTGTGTTTGTGCATGAATTTTCATTGTGTTTGTTTTTCTTTTTTGTTTGTTTTTTCCTTTCTTGTAGTGAGGGATTTGAATGTTCACTTACTTTTATGCTCATCATTTTCCCCTTTTTCTTGCAAGGTGACGTATTCTTTAACAAAAGAGGCAAAGCTGCTGGCTTAGCTAGGATTTGGCTCAGACAACTGCATCCTCATTTCATTATTTGCTTAGAGGAGGCTGACCTTATGCCATTTTTCCATATACTATTAAAGAAGGCCCTACGGACTGACTCCACCATAATTCAAGTGCTAGCAGAGTGGTGGATGGACACCACCCACACTTTTCACTTACAGCTAATAGGGGAGGTGGCGATGACGTTGGAGGATTTTAGATACTTGAATGGGATCAAGTTCCTAGGGATCCCCCTTCTCATAAACTCTAGTGTGCATGATCTAGTGCTATAAAGGGATTGCATCCATCGACTTATAAGGTGTGTTCCTAAGATGAAGAGGAGTCTCTCCTTTAAGCGGTCTAGCCTAAAGGCCAATGCTCCCATTATTTTTTAGGACAGTCCGTGGGAGATGGTAGATAGCAGGTGCATTGTTTTCTATTTTATAGCCTACCATGAATGTTGTTCTCAAACTCATTGGATGTGGTGGAGATCTAGTTGTTGCTGACAGTAGAGGATCTAAGGCTCATATGTCTCTTGGATTAGGGATTTACTATGTTGGCTTATCTATATTGATTCTTGGATCGGTGTAGCAGAGACCCATCCAACATGGGAGGCACCTAACACATGTTCATCATAAGTATTTTTGAATATTTTTACTTCAAATATTTATTATTTTTTTATTATTTTTTGAACTATGTGTTTTATTGATAAGCTTGGGGTTGTGGAGCTCGACTTATTGCAGGGTAGTAAACCTTTGCCCGACATGAATGGTTGTTATCCTCGATTTGTAAGGTGGAGCATCGCTTGGAAAAGCAAGACTTCAGTAGAGGTCTGGCGTGGCTGCTTAAACACCAGTACCTTCAACCAGGTACTTTTATCCTGCAAAAGAAAAAATTATTAATTTCCTACATTATTTATTGGTCTTGGTTGTATACCTACAATGATAAGTTATGGGTTTTTTCTTTTGCAGGTTTGTCTGTACTAAATGGGGCTCACTGATGCTTGATAGTCAAAGATAGTAGAGGTAAGGGCTCACTCTTATGGGCAGTGCTTGCTAGTTGGCCCCTAATTGTGATAGTGGTACTTAGGGGAACAGGTCCTCCAATGGCACAAAGGGCTAGACACTCAACCTGTTACTCTGCTATTGACTTTAGACATGTTTAGGGTAACAAACATGAAGAAGGATGAGGAGATTTAAACAACTTTATAATTTGTAACAAGGGAGTTCGTTCCGAATAGGATCGCCTATCAAACTTGGATGATTGGGGATCTCATGTGGATGGTCTTGATGGAGGAGGTGACAATTTAGGCATTTTCGTAGTACGAGGCATATGAAGGGATGATTATTCACTATAGGGCTCGAGGGATGACTGCGTACATCCAGCGGCCTATGGAGCCTACGCTTACCATTTGCGGTCATAAGAGGGCTCACACTTTTGCTTTTGATAGATTGGAGCTTGTGGTGGTAAATGCTCTCAATCCAGTCCTTGACAACATGATCGAATCTTGCATGGTGTTATTGATTAGGTTAGTGATGGTGTTAAAGATCACCTAGTCTTTATGCACTTTTGAGTCCATTGTCATTACTTATATGAGTATATTTTACTTTGTGTTTTTGTTAAATTTGTCTTTGGATCTACTTGCACATCACTCACATGATATATCTTTTATAGATTCCTTGTGTCCAGGCTGAGATATTGGTGGACTTGATTGTCGCTCTTAAAAGTGTAGTAACATAATAAACTGGAGATATAGTTTAGTAACTAATAAAAATGCAAATTATGTATGCATGTTTATAAGTGTGCTTGTATGCTTGGTGTCCTATCCATCTAAACCCTTATATGTTGTATAGGAGATGGTCTAGTGCCTAACTCAGGTGTTATGGGCTATAGAACTATAACTAGTGACAATTGAGGCTCTGATAAAGTTGATGGCACCACTGCCAGTTAAGGTTTTTGACTATTATGTCTCCTTAGAGGGGGAGTGGGAGGATGAGGAAGAGGAAGAGGGGACTGTTTCTAGAAGCGAGGAAGATTACACTATCTAACATTTCTTCTAGTTTTTTAGGATTTTTATTTTTTTTCCTCTTTATACATTATTGAACTGTGATGATATTTTTGGTACTATATGATAATTATTCAGGCCATTTTGAAGCCCTCTTCTATTTGGATGCTTGTGTGAATGCTAACACTTTTAGGATGCTACGAAGGTGATTATGCCTCCACTCCTACTAAACTTTGAAACTTTTAAATATAAAGTCATAATTTTGATCCCATCTCTTCTACTTGCACTCTGATTATTTGGTCTTATCATTTTTGCCCTTTTTTACATATATGCATGTTATTTAAAATTGGTGTAAAACAATTATTAAGTCCAAAATACAATGGATGTTCTATAAAAAAAAAGTTATATGTACTTACAATACTATTCACAATTATCAAGCACTAAGCATCTTTTCTTTTTTATTTTTTTTTATATATATACCCATTCATCAGTTCAACCTCTAAATCTACTATTTTCACTTTCTTAAACTTGGCTAGAGCATTTTTGAGGTCCCTCCCACCTCAAATTTAGTCATACCTACCTTAGGCAAGCCTCGAGGCTCTTTGTTACCTCTTATCTAATTACTTGACTTGGACTTTCTTTATGCGACTTGCAATTTATGGGACCCCATTACCCATTATTTTCATTTTAGAGACACTAAGATTTGCCTCTCGCTAGAAGAATTCGATGCCATTTTGGACTACCAATTCACAGCTACAAATCGAATTGCTTTGCCACACTTGGGCTAACTACACATTCAAAAGATGATGGATTTATTTTATCTTTGATATGATAAGGTACCTAGGTACACTGCAGGTGAGGAGCAAATTCTTATATCTCCATTTCGTACTTTTCACCTTACTAGGGGTCACGCCTGTATGGCATAGGCTCGCATGTTATATTGATGGGGAAGTTCTTGCTACGATGAGATGATAAAGAAATAGATTTACAAATTTTACCCCTACTCGAAGAGCCTAAACTTAGGAAAACTCCCATCTCGATAATTTTGGGGGAGACCATTAATATAAGGTGTTCCTTAATGTCGACGATTCCTTTTTTTGGAGTCCATTGCTACTTTAGGTGCAAACTTTATTTACAACTTTTTATGTATTCATCATTTTGCCCTAACTTTTACCTGGATCACCCTTTTGAGTTTTTAATCTAGTAGACTGCTCATTTTTTGCTTAGGCTGGTTTTCAATCTAACAAGCCTTCATTCATTCTTTTTTTTTTTTTTTATATGGTTGTAGGGGGGATTGAGCCTGTTGGCTGTTCCCACTTTGGGTGCGATGCTCTACTATCCATAACACCATTTGAAACATTATTTGTCAAGGTCTACCACTACCAAGGTTAAGTGGACTGAATGGATGTCCCATATTGGTGTTTTCAATATTTGTTGGTCTTGCCCATGGTAGAGGTTTTTTAGAGTTACCCTAAAGACCTACGAAGATTGTGTGATCATCTTAGCTATCTCATCTAAGACTTTTTGTGATTTGACTAAGGTACATTGCTAGGTTAGTGCTCCTTAAATTGAAGTTCTTTTCCTCCTTTTCTTCACAAAGGGACCCTTAACCAAACACTTCTTGGATTGGGTGGATGCCACATGGGTGGACTGCTATGTTTACAACTTCTTCACTGTAAGAGATTCTGACCTTAAGGGTGATGTACACTTCATGGCTTGGCTTCGAGGTACTAAGAGTTGTAGGACTCTCCTTATTTCATCAAAGTATTAACTATGACAAATAAAGATCTTTCATGAAAATTTTTTATATTAAAGGTAGTTTAAAGGCATGTTTGACTAAGATCACTTTCATTATGCAAATGTGCTTCCTTTCGATATCATGCCCAACATGGATAATTTCATCTCACATATTACATATTAATTAAATATATAATCATTACTTTTAATAATGACATATTAGATCAATTGATTGTCTTCCTACATGCCATTGGTTTATTGATCTCTTGCTCTTCATTCTAGTCATCTCCTCTATTATCCTGCATCTTGCCATCCTTGGATGAGTATCCCAAGTAGTTATATATATATATACACTCAACGTTGCTCTTCACTACATTCAACGTTGACACAATTTTCCTAATGTCTACGCATATAGTAACTATTTTACCCTTGTAAAGGTTCTTAATATTTTGATTCACTATGGATGGTACTTCCCCCAAAGGGTGATACCATGGCCTCTCCAATAGTAATGGAAGGTGATAGGGATGTTTAACACCACAAATTCCACTACTATTTCCATAGTTTTGATTTTTACTATAATATCAAGTACATTAGTAGCTAGCCTTTTACTATCATTATAGGCCTAAATCATACTATCCAATGCCTTTAAATCTTTCTTTGACACCCTAAACTTATGCAAAAGCTTTAAAGGAAAAATGTTAATCCTAGATATGCCATCAACCATAACACACAAAGTACGCCTCCCTTTCACCTTAGCTCTTATGAACATAGCCAAATTATAATCTATGCTTTCTAGTGTCAAATCTTCATTAGAGAAAATGATTTTCCCTTTATAAGTGACCAAAGCAATGACATCCTTCAGTGTGGCTTTCCTAGAGATTACCAGAGTCGATAGAGCTTTTACCATGACCTTTTTATGCTCTTAAGAAGTGATGAGCAACTTTTACATATTGATCTGAGCTGACATCTTCTTTAACTACCTTAACCCTTAGTTGCTTAAGAGCTTCTTTATTAGGGTAATACTTTTTGCTTAGTGTTGTATGACTCACTTGTTCCCCTTCTTTCTCCTTGTCACTTTTTTCCCTTAACTTAATCATTCTTTTCCTCTTTACTTCCACCATCTATTCAACAAGCTCTCTCATGGATTAATGGTACAAACCATAACTATAACGTCCCTCGATAGTCTTCAATGGTGGCTATAGTAACTTTTTCAAGAATTCAATAATCTATCATAAATTGTTTTGGTTGGGGAGAGCACTATAATTGTTGAAAGAGGATTTCTCCTTATACTAAGCCTTTTAGCATTGGGAAGAATAATCGTCTTATTTTTAATAAGATCTTAAATTTTATGCCTCACGCTGTAATAATAATGAATGTTGTGCCCAACTCTTTGATGAAAAGTACATTATGCATTAGCATTGTACCTCCTTAATAGTAGGTTAGGAGGTGATCTTAGTGTTAGAGGCTTTAGTACCCCATTCTTCTGTAATCTCTTAAATATTTTGGATAAAGGCAATCTTAAATTTGTAGACCACATTAGAGCCTTTAATGCATTCACATCAAATGTGTTATTTGTCTCTCATTATTGCTAAGATGGGGCACTCCTTTTTTCCACTATTATCTTTTCAACTCGGTCTCCAACTTTTTGACTTGCCAATTGACTTTTCTAAGGTCCTTAAAATTTGTACTAATAAACCTCTTATTCTAGTGCCAATACTAAGTAATGCTTCTATAATAATAATTTAAACTTGTTATCTCTTAGTCAGCTTGGTAGTTGCCTCATAAGTTATTTTCTTCAACCTTATTATATAATCATTGAATTGTAAAATAACCTTTAAATTTGAATTGTAGGCATGCTTCTCAAAAGCCTTTGTTAATTCCTTCCAGTCTTTCCTAACAGTCTTTGACTGATTTAAATACCACGTCTAAGCAGATCCCTCTAACGATAGCCCAAAAAGTTCTAACATGGTGTCGACGGGTACCTTAGATGCCAACAAACTTAACTCTTTGTGTTCTAGGCACCCATAAACTTTGAAAGCTTAGGAATTTAAACATTATCTAGAAGTTTCTCCAACTTGCACATAAGCAACTCCTTAATATTAGTTCTTAGCCTTTGGCTTTCAAAGCCTTCTGCATATGTTCTAGCTGCTTAGCAAAGTCATCAAATCAAGTACTCTCATTCTCACTTTCCATAGGCTTATCCAGAGCTATAGTAGCACTTCCCACTTCCTTGGCCATCTTACTCTCATAGTACTCCATCCTAAATAGATCATCATCAATCACCACTGGTGCTTCCATGACCTTTATCTATTATACATATAGATGACTTTACTTTATTTAAAATCTTATTGAGGTGCTTATTCATCTCCTCCATCTTGTAATTAAAATTGACCATCATCTTCTCTAGCACTTATGGCAATATTATAGGTTTCACAATCAATTCTAGTCTTTGGATCTAGCTAGTGGTCTTGCTTTTCTTAGCGAGTTGGTTGCCCTTTCTCTTCCATAAAGGTTTAAATGGAGTTATGATGGCTATAAGATAAGGATTATTAGTATGATGCATGAACAAATAAAGAATGCATGTATGCATGAGATGCACATATTGTTGTAAAAAGACCTTCCAATCTTATTCCTCCCACACACGAGGTCTAAAGGTTCTTTCTTAGGTAGAGTCTCATTTTTCTACTAATAAGGGGTAAAGAATTTTCATGGTTTCCTCAAACCAAGAAGGATCAAAGTCCTAAAAGAATATATACACATGAAAAATATAAACATAACAAAAGGTGAATCATGAGTGTAAACTCTTTACATTTCTTAAAATAGGATGTACAAGGAAATGAAGAATCCCTTTTATGAGAAAGGTAAGGGATGTACATGTTTTGAGTGATAAACCTTACTCACTATCTCTTAAACCTGAATAGAGTTTAAGTCTCAAGTTTGGAGAACCCATCAATTTTCTAAAGGTAGACCTAATGCTTATGGTTTTGTAAGGAGGCTACATGAATACAATTGGACCAATTAATTAAAGAGTTAATATGTTAAAAGTGAACTAAAGATTAAACATAAAGTCAATATCGAGTCCCTAGCGAAGTCGCCATTGTTAGCACTTAAAAATTTAATCGAACAATTGGAATCTTACTTATAAGTCCATCCTTTTCTTGATAAACTAGGGAACAAAAGGGTGGGGGTCATACATTGGTGATAACCCTAAATAATGGCTTGTGTTAGGATCAATGGAGATCCTTTAGGCTTCACACAAGCTTGAAGCCCTTTTATCCAAGTAGTGGTAAATAGGGAACCAATGGGGGACAATACATTGGTATTATGCTTAAAAGATATAGAGCCACCACTTAACATTCATTAAGAAAAGAATCTAGGCAAGGCGAAACTTGAACCTGACTAAATCAATTAGAAGGCCCAATTGATGTTCACCCCACCATAGATCAATTTTGAAAATTAGATACCATTTGGGGAAGAGGTTAGGCACCTTCAAACTGCTTGGATATTAGGATCGACCTTTAGGCATCTTTAGTTTACTTTTTACCATTTTAATCATATTATTAATTAATATGATTAACACCCGTAACCATATTTCTAATGCAATCTAATTAATCAAGCCTAAGCATCTTCATAATCAATATCAAAGTGATGAGGGTTATGCAACATGTTAAAGGGGGGTCATTTTTATCAATCAACCATACTCAAGATCATCAATGCATAATCAACATTCAAAATAATGATCATTAAGACCATCATCTATGGTTAGACTCACATAAGCACCTACACCTGAGAAAACACACTAGTTAGTTACTAATATAAGAAAAACATCATCAAAGTAAATAAAATTAAGGTTCATGTAAGTAATAGTCTCACCATGTTTCCAAGTCAAAGATCCTAGGCATGTTTCTAAGTCTTCAATTCATCATTCATTCATCCTAACATCACATAATACACATGGTAATAATGATAATAACAAATGAATCAAGAGGCATAAAAAAGATCACAAACATGAAATGTAAAAGCAAGTTGGAGGATCTTAAAGGGCTATGGCAAGAATCTTCACAAATGGTATCATATGGTTGTTAAACCTCCTTTCGTATTGAGTTCTAAAGGAGGTAAGGCATCTTTAAGCATGCCAATAACCTTGTGAGGGGTTAAGATGCCAACAATACTTAAAATAAACACTTCAAGGGAAAGGCTAAGATATATTTAGCATACTAGGGGTTAGCAAGAATAAATCTTTCTCCCTAAAATAGAGCCACACAAACATTTCGATGGGAATAAGAAGAATCCATAAGTTATAAAGTTTGTAACCCTCTATTTTGATGAAAATAGAATAAAAATGTTAATTATGAGTGCCTTAAAAGGGTTTTTATGCAAACAAGTATAATCTTGCTTATGACTCCATTTTTTTATTGACCATCAAGGGATCCAGAGGACAGAGGTATTTACATTAGTTATAACCATAAATTGTGGCACATGTTGGATCAATGGGCGACCCATTAGGCCTTGTGCAATTTTAGAGCCCTTTCATGCAAAATGGTGGTCATTAAAGAACTAAGGCAGTATGATGCTTTGGTATCATCCCTAAGAATTATAAAGTCGCCACTCGACATTGGTCAGGATAAGAATTTATGTAAGGAAAAATCTTAACCTAAGCTAAGTTAACTAGATGCCCATTTCGTCTTAACCCCATCAGAAATTAGGTTCAAATATTACGTATGGCTTAAGAAAGAGTTAGGCACCCCTTAAATTGTCCTGGGATTGGGATTTGACCTTCAGGCATCTTTTGTTCACTCTTGACATTTTAACCAAGTTATTAATTAGTCTAATTTGCTAGCTTGAACATGCCTTTAGGCCTATCAAAATCAAACAAGTCAAGCGATCAACTCTAAGGGGAGAGGGATCATGCATCATGGCAAAGGGGTGACATGGATATCAATATCCATATATCCATCATAAAAGGCTTGGGATCATATGACATGACATAGGGTAGACATGTATTTGCATTCATCACATTATGCATAATCATCTAAAAGAGGGAATTAGGGTCATATGACATCGCATAGGGTTTTAACATGCATAGCATTCATCCACATCATCCATGATCATTAAGAATGATCATCAAGACCAGATTCATGGTCTAGCTCAAGCAAAACACCTAAACCTAAAGGAAATGGACATGTTACTCATTAATAATGAACAAATGAAAGAAAAAAAAAGATAAATGAATAAAATCCATTTGCCACTCCTCCAAAGTTAAGGTACCTAAGCATACATCTAAGTCCATAATCACAAACATCCCAATATCACATGAGGAGCAGTATAGCATCATTGCTTAAATGCATGCATTATGGAAGATAAGGAATCACAATTATGCCAAGCAAAATACTTGGAGGATTTTTAATGGCCTAAGGCTAAATCCTCATAAAAGAGGTCTTAGGGTTGATAAACCTTTTCTTTTATTGCTCAACAAGAGTTTGGCATCCATAAGCATTGCTAACCACTAAAAATGTTAGAAATCAAATTAACAAAGAAGGAATTACAAAGCCAACACATATACTCAAAAACTAACTTAGAAGTGATCATAACTGTAATAGGGCTCTCAAGGTCTTGGGAATAACAAGTTCCTCATTTGGTCACTACCTAAAGGACATCAAAACTGAACCTTAAACATCATTGATCAAAATATGGAAGCACATAAAGTATTAGCACAAAATGAATAATGAAAACCACATCAAACTTATTCAAAACTCTATTTTTAGTAAGAATAGGGATCCTAGGCTATTAGGCCTCCTCTTATTCTATCAATAGAACCATCAAAGATCATAAAAAAGAGTTTTAAAAGAGAGAAATTTTAGATTGGAAAAGAAAGTTTTACTGAATCTATCATAGATAAATAGGGATGTATGACCTATTTTGAGGGTTTTATAACCCAAGTAGAGGGTTGTACAAACTGTATTAGGTTTGTCTAGACTTCATTTCCTAGGTTTTAAAAAATAAAAAGAAAGAAAGAAAAAGAGGAAGAAGAGAGAATGAAGGGCTTTTGAATGCCTTTTGATGACTTTCTTGCCCTTAAAGGCACATTATTTTAGATTTTCCTGCAAAAATGCTAGGGGAAATGTAAGCTAAGGTCTTAAAGCCTCAGAAACTATCTTAGGTACTATGTATGTTGGGTTACGTGTTTAATTTGTTGAGACTTAGGGTTTATGAGTTGTAATTTTAATAAAGTAATCTTAGGGTTGTTTAAGCGTCCTCCTCCCTTCAAATCATGAGGGGATTTATAAGAAAAAAAGGTTGTACTAGAGCTTGGATGGTTTTAGTCGCATTTTGTTCACATCTAACCACCAAAGAAATTGTGAAAATTATGAAATTAGTGTTTATGAGTGGCCTATGCAACTAAGTGTAGGGTTGTACAACCTCTATGTTTAGTTGTATAGCCTTGGGGTTTATGGGAGGACCAGTTTTGGAACCTTTCTAGGTTTAAGGTTTAAGGTTTGACTATACAACCAAGGAGTAGGTTACATAACCATGCTTAATGAGTTGTATAACCTATTAAACTTGGGCTAGCAGTTTATGGACTTAGGTTTGGTCTTTTGGGTTTGCTTCAAGGTTTCATAAGGCTTAATCTTTCTTTCTTTTATAATTCTCCTTGTATTTTAGTAATGATCTCAGTGATTTTCATCATTAAGTTTGCATCTTGAGGCCCAAAATCTTATGCTCACAAATTTCCCACTTCTTTGTAATGCTTGGAAAATAACATTTGAGAAATGAATGTTTGAATAAGACTCAACAAAGCAAATGTGAGAAATGTAAACTTCAATAATGATACTAAAGGATACAGTTCTCTACTAACTTTTTGAGTAGTTGTTAAAGCTTATTTTGGCAGTTTTCTAGTAGGTACCAGTGTGTTATGTGTGCTTTCAGTAGCTCTCATATAGGTACTACATATTGAAGTGGCTTTTTAAAAGCATTCAGTTTGTCTTAGTAGCGCACTAATAGGTACCAAACATTCTTATATCCATCAGTAATTTTTTAGTAGGTATTAGGGATATTCTAGCAACTCTCTAACAGATAGAAAGCATTTTTGTATTCCTTATCAGCTTTCTAGCAAGTATTGAGGTGGTTCTGATAGCTTTCTAGCTGGTACCAGATGTTATTATATACTTTAACAACTTTCTAGCAAGCACTAGGGACATTATAACAGTTCTTTAGTAGGTACTAAACATTTTTGTATTGCTCAGCTGCTCTCTAGCAGGTGTTGAGGTGGTTCTAGCAACTTTCCATCATGTACTAGGAATTCTAGTATTTGGTATGCTTCTGGCTATCTTCTAATAGCTACTAATGTTCTTAGATCTTTTGGGAAGCGTTTCAGCCCTTCTGGCTGGAGCTTCTAACTCAAGGATGCCCCTTAGAGTTTTTCTTGTGTTATTATTCTTACCCTTCTGGTATCTCAAAGTTGAACTAATACTTTAATAGCCCTTTTAGCTATTTTAAGAATTCATTTTTATCTAAGGTAGCAGGTTCAAACCCAAGTACTGTGGAAACTGCCTTTATGGGTTTAGATATTTCTGAAAAGGTGAATTTTCTTAAAAGTATTCCTAGGGCTCATAAAAAAAAGTCAATTCCATTACCATAGGGTATTTTATTAGTTGACTTGGTAATTTGGAAGGCCAAATTTATTTTTAGAGGTTTTACCATGGATAAGGGTATTTTAATTATTTATTCAGCAATTTGGAGGGCTGAAATGTGTTTTGGTGAACTCGTTTGGCAATTCGAACTTTAGGAATGGTTGAGGTTAATTTCATAATCTAGAGAGCTTGAGCGATATTTTGGGCTTTGGTGAGATTAAAGGTCTTTGCTGATTGGACTTGAAAAGTCCAACTTGGGGTTGCCCTCTTTTACGGGTCTATACAGATGAAAAGTGGTCTCTACAGATCATTAAGAGACCATCCTAATTTATACAGACCAACTCTCCTATGTAAATCCTCTTTGACAATAATGAGCATTTATGTATTTCGCTTTCTCCCTCTATCATATTTCTATCACTTAAACTCTCTATGCTTGACTTTTAGATTTTTTCATGTTTTAAGGGGACTACACCATGGTTGGCTTCACTGATGATGAGATGTTCGATGTTTCAGAGGAGTTTTTCGATGAGGATATTGCCACATGCAATGTTCATAAGCAGAAGTATTTTCAATGAGGCTTTGCAAAAGTAAGCCCCTTAATGGGTGCGACAGTGAAAATGATCTCGATAGGCTTCCCTTCTACATATTGACCCACCAATAGTTTACAACCTGTATCGTCACTTATCAAAAGCCCTTTCCTCAATGATATGTGCTCCTTCCCTTGTCATTTTTGGATTTTGTTGACTTTTCTCAACACTTTCGATCTTAGGCACTATCTTAGAATCTTTTTTTGCTTACAAACATTAGGTTAGTTTAAAAATATTCAAGAATAGCTTTAAGATACTTACCTTTTATTTTCAAAGTGGTTTTTTTTTTTGCCTATTGGTTTGATTCATTGCCTCGACTTTTGTGCTTATAAGTTTTTTTAGGCTCCAGGTGTTATTACTTATTCTTTCTTTCCTTTCCTTTTTAGGGCAACTTCTCTTTATAAAGGGAGGTGAGGCGATAGGCCCAACTAGAAAGTGGTTTGTAGGGCTTCACCCGCCAGTGGTAGCCCACTTAGAGGAGACTAGGCTCATGCCCTTTCTTTAGACCTTACTAGTGAAGGCCTCGAGGATCGAGTCTTTGATGGCTTTAGCTGAGTGGTGGATGGACATGACCTATACCTTCTAGATTTCATTAATTAAGAAGCTCATTATCACCCTAAGGGACTTTGTATGTATGATTGAGATTTGCATTGTGGGAATCCCCCTCCCCACCTATTATGGAATGCATGAGACAATGCTATAAAAAACTACACTTTTCGGCTCCTTGGTTGTGTTCCTTTATCTAAGGAGAGCCAAACCTTCAAGCAATCTAGCATACAAGCTAGTGCTCCTTGGGTTACTAGTGATAGCCTAAAGAGGTGGTAGATCAACACACCTACTGCTTTTTAATATATGCTCTGTCAAGGATCCTATTCTTCGATGCCTTCGACGCAGTTGAGATTTGCCTAGTGTCAGTGTTGGAGGACTTAGGGCTCTTTAATTGCTTTGACTAAGGGTCCACAACAGTGGCCTTCTTGTATCATTATCTGGACTAGTGCTATCGAGGTAAGTCAGACATGTGTGGCGCTTAGTGGGTGCTTATTGTGAGTACTTTTCAATCCTTCATTTTTGTTTTTATTTCTTTTAGATGTTCTTGGACTAACATTGCTTTTGTTGATAGGCTTGAGCCCTCAAGATGGGCATATTAATGGGGAACTACCCTATGGTTGACATGGAGAGATGCTACACTCCCTTCCTTATTGTGCCTCATATGGAGTCCTTCGTAGTTGACAAGTGTGCTCACCTTAACACCCTCGCCTTTCATTAGGTATTGCCATCCTATAAAATAGAATTTCATGTTAGTTCTAACCATTTATCCAATACTCTTTGGTTTTATATTTACAGTGATTATTCATTCTTATTACAGTTGTATCTTATCTGGAGGGGACCTTTAGAGGCATAGCCATAGGAGGTGGTAAAGGTAGAAGGCCTCTTTTTTGGGTGGCGTGTAATGGTAAGACCTTTCATTCTCGAGTGGTATATGGTCGAACAAATTCTCCACTAGCATGAGGTTTTGGATGCTTGACCAACTCACAGCGTTCGTCTTCAGACATGTTTTGGATGGAAGACTTGAAGGACTGTGTAGAGCTTTAAGTAGCGTGTGGTACTTACTAGGGAAGTAGCTCGTCTCAAACTAGGCCCCATATTAGACTTGAATGATTGGGGCCTTAGTACATACATTCCCATTATTAGAGGTGACTATACGAGCATTTTCACAGCATAAGAGTGGATAAGGGGGTTTTTCTTTACCATGGATCCTAAGGATCTATTATGCACGTCACACGAACGACCACTACTCCTGTTCCTATTGCTCAGGGCTGTAAGAGGACCCACAGGTGTACATATAAAGGGTTAGAGCCTATAGTGGTAGCCGATTTAGATCCTATGCCAAGTAGCATGATAGGGTCTTGCATGGTATATTTCACAAGATCGATGATCTCATTACAACTTACTTGGTTAGTCTGAACCTTTGAGCCATCTGAGACTACCCATATGAGTTTTTTTTTCATTTTTATCCCTTTGTTGCTGGTTATAATTGGAACCATATGTTACTAAAGTGTTTTCCTTTCTTTTGTATATCACTCGCATCCAAGCTGAGGTAATGGTAGACTTAATTATTGCCTTGAAGAGAGTTATGACATAATAGATGTCATTCATACAGGTCAGTAACAAAATGCTAGTAACTAATGTAAGAATATGAATGCATCTTTATGGCATATGTCTTTGTGTGCTTTGTGTCCTACCCCTTGGATATCTTACAAGAGACGATCCAGAGCCTGACACGAGACCTTCAAGACAAGGATCAACATTTGGCAAAGGCTGAGCCTTAGATAAAGACTTTGACTGAGTGATCGAAGAGGACTCTAATGGCGAGTATGTGGCCACTAGCATAAAGGTGGAAGAGGAGGTGACTCCCTCATGGATCATAAAAAGTTGAGCCCATCAAACACCCTTAGATTTTATGGTCCTTTTTTCCTTCATTATACTACATTCTTGAATTTTATTGGATTTTATACAGTTGTACTTGGTATTTGAGCAATTTGAAAGCCCCTATTGATTTGAATGATTGTTCAGAAGATATAACTTCTTAGATTGGACTAGGATGATTTTGCCTCCACTTTGTCAAACTCTAAAATTCTTTGATTTTGATTCTAGCCCCCAATTCTATTTTCTAAATGTATGTTGAACCATTTTACTCTTTCTTACACATATATATGCATCTCAAAGTAGGTACATATGACTTTCCCAATCCTGAGTATAAAATAAATGTTGTCCAAACTTTCCTAGGGGAATAGGTCTGTACACTTTATGATGTGATTTGTGTAAACCATTGGTTAGATATTTAGACTACTTATACAACCTTGTACAATTATATACAACTGTAAGGCACTCTCATCTTATATAAATATCTATTCATAATTTTGCTCTTCAAACCAATCACCTGCAGCCACTACACCATGGCAAGAGCATTTTTAAGGTCTCTCCCATCCTAGATTTGGCCTGATTTACCTTGGGTAAGTTTTGTAGCTCTTTGTTATCTCTCGTCTATCCATCTAGATATAAATTTCCTTCAGGTGATATGCGATCTATGGATTCTACTACCCATACTTTCCACTTTGCAATATTGAGATTTGCCCCTGCTAGAAAAATTTGAGGCTATTCTCGATTGTCGTGTTACAACTATAGATTGGATTATTCTACTATAGCTAGATTACCCACATATTTGAAAGATGTTAGAGTTGTTTGACATGTGATATGAAGAGGTGCCTAGGTATACATTTGGTGAGGGGAAAATCTTTCTGGCTCCTTTTCTCACTCTCTACCCTTCCATGGCTTTTGCCTGGACTACACAAGCTTGCATTATAGCGATGATTCTAATGAGCAAGTATTTACTGCAAAGATAGGCAAGCGAGAATGATCTACATATTTTGTTGCTTTTGGAGGGAATCGAATTAGGGAGGACTCCTATCACAAGAATTCTAGGTGAGTTGATCATGGGTTTGGACAAGTAGCCCTAGGTGTAAGTGACTCTTTCTTTGGAAGGCCACTATTGCTCCAGGTATTGGTTTCTCTTACAACCTCTTTTGACATTCACTTTGTTCTATCATCATCATCATTATTATTATTTTTATTTTTTTTATTACCTTAACTTTTGCCTGGACCACCTTTGCAGGTTTTCAATTTAACGGACAGCTCATTGTTTGCTTACGCCACACTTTCAACTTTTTAACCCAATGAGCTTATTACATATTTTTCTTTTTATCTTTTTAGATATTGCTACATAAGAAATTGGGTTTGTTGGCTACCTTTTTCATATATGTGAGACTTTACTGCTCACAACACCTTACAAATCATCATCTGTCGAGGCTTGTTACTTTTAGAGTTATGTGAGGTGAGTGGATGTCTCATATCACTATTATCGATATTCGTTGAAGTTGCCAATGGTAAAATTCGTCTAGTTTCACTATGAACACTTATAGAGAATGTGTCATCCTGCCTGCTTTAGCCTCGAACATGTTTTATGACCTAAATATAGTGCATTGTCATTTTAGCGCACCTTAGTTTGAGGTAAATTTTCTGCCCTCCTTTGTTGAAGGTCCTTTGTCCCATCACTTCTTGGACAGGGTAGAGGCTATTTAGACCAGTCGTCTCATTTATGACTTTTTCACTAGTAGAGATCCTTACCTTGAAGATGATAAGAGCTACATGGCGAGGCTACTTGCCTCTAGAGTTTCGGATATCCTCTCTATCCTATTAGAAGATAACAAACAATGATCCTTCATGGATGAAAAACTTCTTTTGCATATATGATTCTGGTTCAAGGACATGTTTGACCATATTTACATTAATTATGCAAATGTATTTTCTTTTAGTGTTATGCTTAACATGGGCAATTTACATTTTTCATATTACACATTAATCAAATGCATGACTACTACCTTTAATAATGGCACATTAGAAAATCTAATTCCCTTGCTCAACGCCCTTGATTTGCCATTCCCTTATTCTTTACCCTATTCTTTTATGCTACAACTCAACTATTATGTCGTTATTCCCTTAGTGTTCAATTGCACTATCTTGACTTTTACTATATATATATATATATATATATTTCATTTTTATGCTCTAACTTGTGCTTAAGCTACCCTTTCAGGTTTTTGACTTAGTGAGCTATTATTATACCTTTTAGTTTTGTTTTGTTTTTATTATGTCCTAATTTTTGCTTAAGCTACTCTTTCGAGTTTTTGACTTAACGAGCCATTTCTATTTTTTCTCACACCTTACATGTCATACCTCTTTAACCTGTCCAAATTCATTGGCTCAGTAACTCATTTCCATCCATATTGGATAATTTCACTACGCCACCTGAATATATTTATTTTACCATATAGGGACCTTCCTAGTTTTTCTTAAATTCCCTTGAAGATCCTAAACCTAGGACTGGGTTGCTTTGGGCACAAAATTGCCAACCCTTATCATACTCCGCTTGACTTTCTTATTAAATGTACAAGCCATTCTAGCCTGATATAATTAAATATGGTACAAAGCCTTCAATCTCTTTTCATCCAACATGGCTAGTTGTTCGAATCTATTTCTCACCGATTGGTATTCAGGAACCTTAGATTCAAATAGTACTTAGACTTCACTTCCAACTCGATTAGCAATATTGCCTTCATCTCGTGTACGATAGAATAGGCGTCATCCCTATTGATGTCCTTACCACAGTTTGATAATCATATAATGTAAAATACAACTTCTTTAACTAGTCTTTATAAGTCTAGACCATTGTTGTAAGAATGTTTTTGACATTCTTGTTAACTACCTCAATTACCCCATTAGCTTGTGGCCTATATGGTGATGACTTATGGAGGGCTACCTCATACTTCTCTAAGATTACCCTAACCTCACCCTAAAAATGGACATTGTTATCCATAACAGTGTGATGTGATACATCATATTGACAAATTAGATTCTTTTCGAGCCATTTACTTTATCATAGCTAACTGAAGGTTTAGATTTTACCCATTTTTTGAAGTAGTCTACTTCTACTATAGTGTACTTATGCCCCTCCCCCCAACAGAAGCTAGCCTAATTTCCCTAGTCACATTAATACCCCAAATTACAAATGGCTAAGGTGAAGTTAGATTCCATAATTTGATCAGTGGTAAGTGATTGAGGCTGCCATGAACCTAGCATTTGTGACTTCAAACCATTCAAATACAATCCTACTTCACAGTGGTCCAATAGCAACCCATTCTTAAAATTTTTCTTGCCACTATCTTACCATTCATATGGTGGCCATAAATCCCAGCATACACTTCATTCATGACCCTACTCACTTCTTCTTTTGTCAGATAACTTAAGTCTAGCATTCTTTTATATACCACACTAATGTGGACTATAAATTGTGACACTAATTTCTAAATTACCTCCTTATCTCTCTTTTCAGCCCTCTTAGGGTACTCACTACTTTTTAAATACCTTGCACATCATAATACTAGGGGTAATTATCCACCAACACTTGTGCCATCCTTCTGTCCACATGACATGGTGTCGTGGATCTAAGTGTGATGAAAGGCTTTATGGTATTATTTTCAGTCCATCCCAAATAAAAACCAAAGTTGCTATCATTGACTACCTCATTCTCTTCCTATGGTAGGTGATGGAATATGATCCTTTGAAAATTTTATGCCATCCTTTTCAAATGCAACAGTTATGGACTTAACCATTCTTCCTTTAATTTCCCACTCATCTGTCACTTAAGAAATAACCAACAATGAATCCTTAAACACTTCGGTGGGCTTATCCCTCATCTGCATTAAAGTTCTAGCTCAGGTGCATAAGCTTCATACTCTGCTATGTTATTGGTTACCCTAAAATCAAGCTTTTCTGCTATAGCGAAGAGTTCTCTTTCTGGCAATATCAAAATCACATCCACACTTGCACCTTTCTTGTTTATCAAAATCACACCCACACCTGTTCTTTTCTTGTTTATCGCCCTATCAAAATACATTCTCCAACCTAGAAACTCGATCGAGCCTAATCCTTTACTAGGGAATTAAAAAAGTTTCATTGCTTTCTCTTCAAGAGGTTATTGTGCCAAATACTCTACGAGTATTCATCCTTTGATCACCTTCCTAGTCATAAACATGATATTGAACTCATTGGTTCGCATATGGGAGTAAGTCTTACTATGAACCTATTGATATATTGTAAGCAACCTAAAAAACCCCAAACTTCTTTCTCTATCATAGGTGTAGGTATGTCATGAATAGCCTTCACCTTGTATGGATCCACTTGAATGCCCTTTTTGCTCACCACATGTCCCAATAACTTGCTAAACATAACCCCAAATGCATACTTCTTGGAATTCAACCTCAACTTATATTTATCAACTCTCTTTAAGAACATCTTTAGGCCTTTAAAATGCCCTTCTCTTATCGTAGACTTTACCATTATGTCATCAATGTACACCTCCACCTCTCTATAGATTAAGTTATGAAACAAAGTTATTGTCATCTAATAGTACATTGACCCACATTCATTAATCCAAATGGCATCACTTTATAGTAGTATGTCCCCCATTTTGTGATTAAAGCCATTTTCACCTTGTCAATTAATATTATAGCCAAAAACTTATCCATGAATGAGTACATAACACACATCCTAACATATCAATATGAGGCAACAAAAAGTCATCTTTTGAGCAAGCTTTATTGAAATCCCTATAACCCACACACATCCTTACTCTCCCATCTTTCTTTGGTATCAAGACTATATTAGCTAGACATTTAGAATAATCCACTATCATAAAAAATTTGGCATTTAATTGCTTTGCCACTGCTTTTTTAATTAGGTGGGCCCACAAAGGTCTCACCCTCTTAAGTTTTTGCTTCACTGATTTCACTTGTAAGCAAGTCAGAATTCTATTTGTTGCTATTCGCCTATCAACTCTCATCATATCCTCATATGTAATGACCAATTCATTTTAGCTCTGATACCAATAAATGTAACGACCATTTTCATTTACATAACTCATATCATTCATGTTCAAAATACATATGCATATAGGTTTTATCCATCCTACACACAATCAAACTTTTCTTGAT
>CATIWR010312205.1:0-20459 GCA_949677035.1 Omphalea diandra | reverse complement strand
TATATATATATATATATATATATATATATATATATATATATATATATATATATATATATCTGTGTGTGTGTGTGTGTGTGTGTGGGGATTGTTCATTAGTTATTTTCATTGAAGTTTTTTCATTAATTCATTGAGATTTTTTTAGAGGGAAGTTAATTTCATTTATGTTCATATTTATTGTATATTACTTTGAATTATTTTAGTTTAATTTTGATTGATCAAAATTAAGTAAATTAATTAGTTTGATTATGGGTGATTTTAGGATTTCAATTAGATTTTTACTCAAATTTAGATTGGAGTTTTATTGAGGTATAAAACTTAATTTTAAATCTATAATTTTAATATATGAGGATGATTTGATCATTTATAGAGGCAATCATAAACAATTGAATAGTTTATATAAATATATTTAATGATAGGGGTCTTTTTAGAACTATAGATTTTCAATATGAATTTATAAAATTTATATCCAGACATACAAAAATAATTCACCATTGATCTTTTTATATGTTGGTAATCAAAGAGTCTAGCTTAATGATTTACAATTTGAGATTGATCCAACGATGAAAAAATTTAATTATAGAACTGTTTAATTATAAATATGTGTAGTATAGCTCTATAACCAAATTATTTTAAAATAGTAAATAATAGTATTTTAATCTTAAATTTTGTATAAGGTATTAATAATCTATCTAATATTATGTATTAAATTTCAAAATTTATGAGTATTTTATAAATCATTATAAGGGCTATTTATATTTGTTATACTGTAAAAGTTACCAAGCAAAATAGCTCAATTGAGGATGTGATTTAGAATAGTAAATGATATCAATTTGATCTCAAAATTTGTATGAAATACCTTTAACATATTTATTACGATCTATAAATTTTTCAAAATTTTTACATAATCATATGTACTAGTTTAAAGTCAATACATATCTATTATTGACCTTTGTGCACCAAGAAGGACAATTGAATTGGTAGGCAATTTTAATTTTGGAAGAAAGGTTAATTAAGTTAATGTAAGAAAAAGTAGAAGAAGAATAGAATACACATAGATTTATAGTGATTTGGGTATTAACCAACCTTACATTCATTTCTTAATTTTTCCATTTGGGTGTTCCACTAATTCTTAATGGTGTTTTGAAGCTCATACCTAATTTTACAACTTGTGTTTTGCAAAGGCTCACACACAATCTTGCAAGTGTTTCCAAAGGCTAACACTAAAACCTAAACAATATTTTTTTTTATTGGCTTACTCTCAAACCCAATCCCATAGGGTGTTTAAAGCTCACACCAAACTTCTTACAACTTAATAACAAAGAGTAAAGAAGAGAGAGAAAGTTAAGAAATAAATTTGTAAGAGTTTAGCCTTAGTAAATGCTACTCTCTTTCATTTATGTCTATTTGGCAAAGTATTTATAGGTTACTCCCACCAAAGAGACTTTAAAGACAAAACTATCTCATAATCTCCAAAGTTGGTGGCAAAATCCAGCATGAAATGCTTGTCAATCAAATGTCATAGTCGAGATAAGGAATTCGAGGTTGCGACTCAAGGTTTCACTTTGAATTTTGTTTTTTTGAAGTTGAGATCTTCAATTGAGTCTAACAACTAGTACATATGTCATTTCTGCATTGGCTCATTTAAAAAATGTAGTCTTTTAAGTGTAATTGAAGATTATGAGTGCTACTCCTATCTCGTAGGCACTACCATGGTCACGCTGGTGAACCTGGGCACTGCTACCCATCAAGAATCCAACTGAAGTCTCGAAGTGATGCAGCATAGAAAGTCATGGTCACTATAAGAAGGGTTATTATCTTGAATTTTCATTTCATTAGCAATTTTTAAGACATATGGCTTCATCTGGATGGTACCTGAATCTCTTCAAGTTCTTTTGATAGTCGCGATTGCTAAGGGTGTTGTGACCAAGACCATTAACTCAACTGTCCAAAATGTGTTAGGCTTTGATTGGAATAGCAATTGCTATTTACTTGTAGCGAGCGCGATTTATGAGTACACCTAAAATATTGGTTTCATTCAACTTATAATGAAATCAATCACCATACTTGGAAAAGATTATTAGAGTCTTTCAATCTATATTTTCAAGATTAAAATAGAGATTGACATAAGTTTAACCAACCTTTGACAACTTAGATTAAAATATGTAGAAAAGAAAAAGTTGCACATAAAGTGTGTGAATGACATTATTTTGAATTTAGATAACTTAGATTGAATAAAAAGCTCCCCCTTAAGATATGCTCCCCCTATGTTACTTAAGAATTTCAATTTGGCCTTTGATTATCTGATAACTAATCATATCCACACAAGATACATAATTTGATTGAACCAAGACATTTCATATTCACACCTTCTCCCCCATTGTTAAGATCAAAAAGAGAGGGGGGAAAAAGTTTAATGATAAAGGCAATGATAAGAACAAGGTTGATAAACAATTGTAAATGCAATCAGTTGAGAATTAGAGTACAATATAAAGAGAATTTTTATAAAAAGATAAACATTAACAAACTTACATAAATAAACACATTAACTACCTCACACAAACATGGCATGAGTGTGTGATCACAACACAGATGGGCCAAAGTTTAGATAAATAAAAAAAATAAAAGGAAAGGGAATCAAAGCTAAAAATCTAAATAGATGTCATTATCATCATCAAGATCTTCCTCAGTGTCTTCTTATTCTTCATCAATGCCTTGATGTTGTGGCTCTTTTTCTTAAGGTAATTCTTGAGGTGTCGTTCCTTCCTCTTCATCAGTAGAGAATGCAAAATCATAAAGATGACACTCCTCAAGACCAAGTTTGTGTTGAATCTCTATGATATCTTTATGAAGATGTTGAAAAAAAAGATTGAGTCTTTTAAAACTTTCTTCAACATCTTAGAGATCTTTCTAAGAAAGGTATGAGAAGGTCTAGAAGAGGAGGAGGAAATTAAAGCTTTCCTTTTACCGTTGAAATCTCGAGGGAGTTCATCTTAAGGCATAGTTGCTTCACTTTCTTTAATCACTTCCATTTACCTCTCGCATTAATTGAAAAGGTGATGATATGATGAAGAAGCCAATCAGAAAAGATAAAATTGAAAGAAGTGAAGGTAGTAGGAGTATCTTTTTTATTTTGAAAATTAAAAAAGAGCAAATTTTAAGGTAGGATATGGAGTATTCTTTGTTAAAGCAATAAAAATTTAAGCCAAACATATCTGCTTTGGAGGAAAGATCTTTGTTAATGCTCATAGTACACATGAATTCCTGTACAAAATCTTCATAACCCAATTCTTCCCTATAGATGAAAGGAATCCATCTAAGATTGTCAATATATTTGTTGATTTCCTCCTTCAAGCCAAGACTGGTAAGAAGAAAACTTGAGGAAATGTTATTGGCTTGAACGATTTTCTTTTTATTTGCTTCAAATCAAGCTTTCTCTTCTCTTATCACTCCTTTCATTTTGTGAAAAGTTATGGGAGTTGTAGAAGGTGGGGAAGAGGTTTGGGCTATGCTCTTGCCTTTTTTTACTCGAGTTAACTTTTTGGGAGATATAGAGTTTGAAGAAAAAGTGAGATAGGAAAAGGATTAGAGAAAAAGAAGAGGTAAAAAATGGAGAGGGAGGAGTTTATGTGGTTTAAGTAAGAAGAAAAGAAGTAGGAAGATGGAAAAAAAAATAGCTAAAAGTACAATAAATGCATGATTTGATGATTTGAAAAGCTAGTGGTTGAAGTTGATAGATTTTTTGAAGGTTGCATATGTGAGATATGTGTCATGATTGCTAGTTGTCAATTTTTTAAATAACAAATAAGAATTCCTTAGAAATGTGTGAAGTCAATGGTCAGCGATTTTGAAATTTGAAAAATTCTGCGGTAGTAACTCTTTGGTTGCTAGTGCGATTAAAGGAATATCTAAATGTGAAAACTGACTTGAAGGTAGCGACTGCGACAAAATATTTCGGTTGTGAATTATAAGTAAATTTTAAAAAATGTTTTAAAAAGAATAATTTAAGCAAGTGACCGAAATCTAAAGTGATCAATTTGATTTTATGATGAATAATTCAGACAATTTGGCATTGAAAAGCATAATTGCATAATAAATTACCACATTAACAACATTAATCTTAATAATTCATCATTATAAGCAAATCTAGCAATAAATGCAAACATTCATTACACTTGCATATAATGAGATCTATTTTCATCCTAAGGAGCTCGCATCTAATATCACAAGTTCCCTCTTAATGAACTTCATCCTTTCTTCATTAAAGGGTTTAGTAAAAATATCCATAAGTTGGTAATTAGTATTAATAAATTCTAACACCATATTACCATTATAGACATGATCTCTAAGAAAATGATGTCTAATATCAATATTTTTGCTTTTTGAATGTTGAATGGGATTCTTAGAAAGATTTGTTACACTTGTATGGTCACATTTGATGGGAATCAATCAACATCTTTGCCATAATCCTCGAGTTGTTATTTCTAGGTACAACAGCAACCCACCGCCACATATTCCATTTCAGCGATGGATAAGGCAACCTAAACTTTCTTCTTGCTAAACTAAGAAACTAAACATTCACCTATGAATTGAAAATTTCTAGAAGTGTTCTTCCTATCCATCAAACTACTGGCATAATCCGTATTTGAATATCCAAGAAGACTAAATGATGAATTCTTAGGATACCAAAGTCCTAAATGCAATGTGCCATGCAAATATTTAAGAATTCTTTTAATGACATTCAAATGAGATTCCTTAGGGCAAGATTGAAATCTAGCACATAAGCAAACACTAAATATGATGTCAAGTCTAGATGTAGTAAGATAAAGGATAGAGCCAATCATACCTCTATACTTCTTTTCATCAATGGGCTAACCCAATTCATCCTTGTCTAGCTTGATTGTTGCACTCATTGGGGTTTTTGTTACTTTGCATCCATCCATGCCAAATCTTTTGACTATATCCTTGGGGTACTTGGCTTGGTTGATGAAGATGTCCTCTTTGGTTTGTTTGATTTGAAGACCAAGGAAGAACTTGAGCTCACCCAGCATGCTCATCTCAAACTCCTTAGTCGTACACTTAGCAAATTCTTCACAAAGAGGTTTATTGGTAGTACCAAATATAACATCATTAATATATATTTACACAATGAGTGTATCCTTGTTGTGCCTTTTCATAAATAAAGTAATGTCAATATTTCCTTTTCAAAATTATTTTTAATAAGAAATGAACTAAGCCTTTTATACTAAGCTCTTAGAGGTTATTTCAAACCATATAAGACTTCAGTTAATTTGAAAACATGATTTGGAAAAACATAAGACTCAAAACTCAGAGGTGGTTCAACATAAACTGCGTCCTTGATGAAACCATTTAAAAATGAACTCTTCACATCCATTTGAAAAAGCTTAAAATTCATATGGCATACAAAATGCTAAAAGAATCCTAATGGCCTTTAATCTTGCAATGAGAGTAAAGGTTTCATCATAATCATTGCCTTCCTCTTGGTTGTATCCCTTAGCAACCAATCTAGCTTTGTTTCTTGTTATAAAACCTTGCTCATCTGACATATTCCTAAACAGGTGTTCCTTAGGCCTAGGAACAAGTTCCTAAACTTTGTTTCTCTCAAATTGTTTAGGTTCCTCTTGTATAGAAATCACCCAACTCATCATTAAAACCATATCAATAGATTTTGGCTCAATTTAAGAAAAAAAAGCAAGATTATTATCTAAAGTATGTAATTTAGCTCTAGTACTTACTCTCCTAGATGTTTTACTAATGATAAGATCATTTGGGTGATTCTTGGAATATATATAATCCTTGAGGAGTTCTTAAGTTTGGTTCTCTTCTTATTGTTATTAGTCTTGCACTTCCTCTTTTGTTGGTTCATTGTCCTCAAGTTCAATCACATTTTCCTTAGGAGTAGGATCAAGTTTCAACTTTCAAAGTCATCTACAAATTGTCAATAAGAGAACCTTTCTCAAGATCAAGTTTAATAAACTCATCAAAAACAACATTCATAGAATCTTTAACTACCATAGTCACCCTATAGGCTTTGCTAGTGGTGGAATAACCAAGATAGATACCCTCATTGATTTTTTAGGCAAATTTTCCAAAGTTGTCCTTGGTATTAAGCATATAGCATTTGCACCCAAATACTTTAAGATTTCAAAGCTTGGATTTTCTTCCTTTCCACAACTCATAAGAGGTTTTATTTTGAATGGGTCTTTTGAAAACATGATTAGAAATATAACATGAAATATTGATGGTTTCAACCCAAAAGTAATTCGGCAAAGAATACTTATTAAGCATAGTTCTAGCCATCTCTACCAATATTCTATTTTTCCTTTCTATAACACTATTTTGTTATAGTGTTCTAGGAGTAGAAAAATTATAAGAAATCTCATTCTCCAAACAATAATTTTCAAAAGATTCACTTTGAAGTTCTTTTCCATGATCACTCCTAATAGAAGTAATGAAGTAACATTTCTCATTCTGAACTTTTTTTATAGAACTTGTAAAAGCATCAAAAGTATCACTCTTATGAGTAAAGAAGGATACCTAAATGAATTTAGAGTAGTCACCAACTAGGACAAATGTATAATGCTTTCCACCAAGACTAGCATTCCTAATTGGTCCAACTAAATCCATATGAATGAGTTGAAAAGGCCTATAACTATTTAAAATATCTTTTGCTTTAAAGGATGTTTGGTGTTGCTTCCCTATTTGGCAAGGCCTATATGTCTTGTCCTTTATGAACTTAAGCTTTGGAAGACCCTCTACTAGCTCTCCTTTTAATAACCTTTGTAGAAGCTCCATGCTAGTATGTCCAAGTCTTCTACGCTAAAGCCAAGATTCATTGCTAATAGAAATAAGACACTTAAAGGGTTGATTAGCCAAATTATGTCTAAGTCAATTAAGTAGGTATTGCCTCTCCTTTAACCCTCAAATATTACCTTCTTATTCACTAAAGTGGTAACCTGGCAATCTCTAAGGTCATAGGTGACTTTATTAGCTTTGTCATATAATTGACTTACACTTAATAAATTATGTTTCAATCCTTAAACTAAAAGAACATCAATAATAAGAGAGCAACCTTTCTTAATAACAATTTCAATGCCAATTACCTTACCCGTACCATTGTTTTCAAATGTGACATTGCCACCATCTTTTTCTTTAATGGATGTGAATATCTTTCTATTTTTGGTCATGTGCTTTGAACATCCACTATCCACATGTCAATTATTATCTTCTTAGGTGGTTTCTAAGAATTCCTACAACACAAAAATAATTTACATTTGTTTAGGTACCCAAGCATACTTAGGCCTTTAGGGGTTAGGCTTAGAAGGTTCTTTAATTTGAGGTGTGCCTTCCTAATGTAGCAAAAGACATTAATATGCCCATACTTCATGTAATAGTGGCATTGGAGTTTAGACTTATAAGTCTTTGTCTTATGCATAACTTTATTATGAATATGAAGCCTTTTTATATTTTGGTTAAGTCCATAAGTGATGAGAAGTAAAAGAGAAGTTTTTATATGCGTGCCTTTGAGCATGCCTCTTGGTATAAATATATGCATGATTTGCTCTTTGAGGCTTAGCTCTTGAGCCTTGGGGAGCCTTTCCTTTGCCCTTAGGCATAAGTAACTTGGTGTTAGGAGCTTTTTTCTTCCCAATAACTTCAATACTAGAAGTTTAAGGCATAAATGCTCTAATGAATGTAGGAGGAGAAGATGTAAATAAGGAAGCTCCATTAAAGCCTAAACCATGCCTCACTAAGGGTAGTCTTTGAGATAGAATGAGAATATCCAAAGCTTTTTTCCCTTTGTGAAATCTTGAGATGGAATTTCTAAGCTCAATAACTTCACCTTTAAAGTGTCATTTTCTTTTCTTAAAGAATCAAGAGAGGATGAAGATTTAGAAAGATTTTGGAAAGATTTCTTAAGTTTTTCATTAAAAGTCCTCAAATTACTTATAAGATCATTTTAGTTTTTAAATTCATCCTCAAGTTTTGAACACTTTATCTTATAAGTTTTCATTTGAGAATTGCATTTATTATATCTTAAAGTTAGAGCTTCAAAAAGCTCATCATTCACATCATATAAGTCCTCAAAATTATGTCAAGAATGTGAAGAAGTACTTACTCATTTGAAAAGTCTTTTTGTGTTGTAAAACATAGGTAGGAAACTTTTCATCTTTTTCTTCCTCACTTGAGTTATCATCCCAAGTAGCCTTGAAGCTTTTTTTCCTTTAATTATCACACTTTTTCTTTTTCTTCAATTTAGGGCATTCAGATTTGATGTGTTCTTGTTTTCCACACTCAAAGTAAGTCACATCATTCTTCTTTTCTTTGAAATTTAGGGGATGTTCTTTTGAAGTTTATTCTATCTTTTCTTCTCCTTATGAGCTCTTTGGTTCTCCTTGAAAGCATTGCTAGCTTCTGTTCCCCCTTCTCACTCTCATCATTATCACTAGAGGCAACTTCTACCTCTATCTTTGTTTGAGGATTTGAGAGCAAGAGTCTTTTTTTCTACTTTTTCATTCTTGTCTCCTTGCCCTCTCATTTTCTTTATCTCTATCCTTCTTTTAGGCTAGCTCATGAGTGAATAATTTCCCAATAAGGACATTCATTTGTGCCTTTCTAATTTCTAGATTAGATTCTTATATGCTATAAACTCTAGCACTAAATTTCTCAAGAAAAAGAGATTTGAGAATTTTAGTGTTTATCTTATGGTTTGTGAGAATTCTTCCAAACTTCTTTATGTTTATGACAATGGAGAGAAGTCTATTTGTCATGTCAGTGATGCTTTCATTTTCTTTCATCATGAAGAGCTATCGTTCCATCATATACATCTCTAATCTATTTGATTTCATTAGTGTAGTGCCCTTATGGTAGTTCTCCAAGGCCTTTCATTTTCCATGGGCGGTTAGGCAATATTGTACTCTACCAATCTCCTCTTTTGATAAGAAGCTAAAGGGAATGGTCATTGCTCTTTTGTTCTTGCCATTTGACTTTCTATGTGCTTCCACCCATTTTTATCTCGTCACTACCATCTACCAGTTTGGTTGCAGGTTTCATTCCTCTACTACAATATCTCATAAATCCACCACATCCTTATCTAAATAAATCTATATTTTATACTTCTAATGAGTATAGTCAAATCTATCAAAGTAAAGCTTGAAATGAGTGTTGATTCCTTCTTGTGTTATGATCTTTTCTTGCTCAATTAAGGCTTTGCTTAAGACTAAGCTCTGACACCACTTATTGGCCCTTATACACCAAGAAAAGGGGTTGAATTGGTGAAAGGTTAATTAATCAAATATAAAAATAAGTAAAAGAATGATAGAATACACAGAGATTTAAAGTGGTTTAGGTATTAACCAACCATACATCCATTCCCCAATTCTTCCAATTGGGTGTTCCACTAATTCTTAATGACGTTTTCAAGCTCACACCTAACTTTACAACTTGTGTTTTGAAAAGGCTCACACATAACCTTACAAGAATTTTTCAAGGCTAACACTCAAATTTATACAAGAGTTTTCAATTGGCTCACTTTCAAACCCAATCCCAAAAGGTGTTTAAAGCTCACTCCAAAATTCTTACAACTCAATAACAAAGAGTAAAGAAGAGAGAGAAAGTTAAGAAATAAATTTGTAAGAATTTGGCCTTAGTAAATGTTATCCTTTTTCATTCATGTCTATTTGGTAGAGTATTTATAGGTTACTCCCACCAAAGAGATGTTAGAGATAAAACTATCTCATAATCTCCAAAGTTGGTAGCAAATCTAGCATTAAATACTTATCCGCCAAATGTTACGGGTTGAGATAATGGATTCGCGGTCGCGACTCAAGTTTCACCCTGAAATTTGCTATTTTACAGTCAAGATCTTCAATTGTGTCTAATGGCTAATACACGTGTCATTTCTGCATTGGCTCATCTAAAAAAATATAGTCATTTAAGTCTTATAGGTGCAATTGAAGATTGTGAGCACTACTCCTATCTTACAAGTGCTACCATGGTCACACTAGCGGACCTAGGCGCTACTGCGAACCACGAATCCAACTTGAGTCTTGGAGGGATCCAACTTGAAAGGTTACCATTGCTGTAAGGAGGGTCATTGTCCTTATTTTTGTTTCATTAGCAATTCTTAAGACACGTGGCTTTGTTTGGCTGCATACCTGAATCCTCTAAGTTCTTTTGATAATCGTGATCACTAAGGGTACCATAACTGAGATCGCAAACTCAACTATCTAAAATGTGTCAGGCTTTTATTGGAGTAGGGGTAGCTATTTACTTGTAATGAGAGCGATTTATGAGTACACCGTGAATATTGGTTCCATTCAACTTTTAATGAAATGGCAACTTTATTTCTGCAATCACCATACTTAAAGAAGATTATTAGAATCAATCAATCTATGTTGTCAAGATTAAAATAGAGTTTGACATAGGTTTGGCCATCCTAGTCCAACATCTATTATTCTATAAAGGCTATCAAGGAAGATAACCTATTTGAGGTTATAATTAAAAATAGTAGATGAATATATTTGTATCCAAAATTTTACTTGAAGTATTAAAGATAAATTTAGAATGATATAATATAAATATTTTTATAAAATTTTTAGAATACCTAAATTTCATAGAGTTTTAAATGATTGGTATGAACTAATAGTTTAGACAACTTATGATATTGAATGTATGATACACAAATGTTATAGGATTAAATTTAAATGGTTATTAAGAATTATTTTAGATTGTTTTCAATTTCTATATAAGTTATTTTGGATTAAGGCTTAAGCTATTTTGGAGGTTTTATAATGATATATTTTTTAATAATTTAGGAATAAAATAATAACTTAAAATATTAGGTTACAAATTATAAGTAAAATATATGAGTTAATTAAAAACTAAAAATTAATTAAAAACTAAAAACATATTTGTATTTGTATATTTAGGATTATATAAAATTTTGTGTTATTAAATGTAATCATATGATGATATAAGTGGTGTTGTTAGTGGTGAACCAACTTATATGAGTTTCACATTGATGTCTAATTTAGATGAGGGATTATATGAGTACATTTAAATTAAAAATAATGGATTGATTCTATAATTGAACTTATGTACATGTTTGCTTATGTGCCTAGAAGTTTAAAAACAATTGCACATGTTATGTATATATTTGTACTCAATATATTTCTTTAAAATTATTTTGTTGTGTAATGTGATAGTTATTATATGTTTTGCTGAGGAAAGACAAGGACTTGAACCCCTATAGTGCACCTAAGTCATATGTATATGTATATATGGATATAGGTTTGTCGAGGATGATTTGGTGTATACCCCAAAGTGACCTCAATTGTAAATGTACATGTTGGCTACTAAGCCCAACATGTTATACGTTAGTTACAAAGCCCTATATGTTATATGTTAGCTATAAAGCCCTATATATTATATGTTGGCTATAAAGCCCTATATGGATTACTTGATCGGTTCTATTTTAGTTTTCTCCATATATGTGATTTTGAGAAATGAATTATTATTATTAATTTATTTGATTTGTACTTGTAAGTGATTTATGATGCTTACTTGAACTTGATCACATAATGTGTTTATGTAATATTATTCATTAAATTATTACTTTGTCTAAACTTCATAAGATTTTAGGACATTCTCTGCCTCATGTAATGTCTCACTAAGTTTTGATTATGTTCATCACTTAACAACACAGTTTTGCATGTCTTATTTATTATTAAGTGAAGCTACTTCTTTCTCAAAGTTGAGCCATTAGTGTCTATAAATATATTTTCTTCGAGTATTATTTATGTTTGATTAGATTAGTTTTCTTATCTTTAGTAGATGATCCCTATAGATTTTGTGTAATTTATTTATTTTAAACATATGAATCTTATATATTCTTAATTAATTAATACATTATATTGATAATTTATCATTTAAATATTAAAAATATTTTAGAATAAATTTTTTTATGATTGTATTTTGCTTTCATCTACTTAAAAATTTATATTTTTCCTATTTTAGATATACATATAGGATAGTAAAGTTGATACCACAGTTTTAGCTTCATGTCAATCATGATCCCTAGATTTGGGGCATGACAATTGTTATTTAAGGCATGTAATACATCAATATGTATATCAGACCAATACATCTATTATACTAGTTGATTTATCATATATATCATATTCAATACATCTTTCCCTATTTTTCATTAACAAAAGACTATAAACAGAGGGATAATGAAAGAGGAATGAAAAGAGAAATATGACATATAAACAATTAATCGACAAATAAATATGGAGCATGGACAATGTTATATATACATAAAAAAAATAAAATATTTCATTTAGTCCATTCATCATAAGTGAATCTCAAAGACTATATAATTTTTTAAATAACAAAACAACAAAACTAATGAAAATTTTAAGGAGAAGTTTTAGTGTGGGCTACAATGGTTCAGGGATTTTGAACAACACTAGTGCCTAGATTCTTTAGCTTAATTAATATGTCTAGTATTGTTGGTGAATGACTTTTGGCTGAAGTTGGCTTGCTTTAAGCTCCATCATCTTATCATATTGTAAGTTAGGTTTGAGCTTTACACTTTTAATCTCATTCTTATCTTTTGGTTATGAAGTACTAGATTATAAGTTAGGTTTGAACTTTGTACTTTTAATTACCCAATCTAGTGCATGAGTTATATCCCTAACCTACGAACTTATATTGTTTGCTTGTCCCTAGATAGTTATAATCTTGTTAATCAGATTTCTCATTATAATATTGACCAAGGTTGGTTGTTACAACACCTTATCTTAAAGCTAAGAAAGAAAGGCTTTGAGTAAAAGAAGATGGCTTACTAAATTGAGCAGTTGTACCTATCTTAGTAGTTTCCACAACACTAGTCCTTGCAGTCTCTTCAAGAATCACATCACCTTCCTCAACTACCTTTGCCTTCTCATTGATGAGATAGATAATTTTGTTTATTCTTCGATATGTGTAATTTTTACACATTTATTTGGATATAATTTAGGATTATTTTCTTATTTTCATTGTCAATTTATTTTAGAATTAGTTTATTTTCTAGTTATTTTATGGTTACGCAATAATTTTTCAAAAATGAGCTAAAATTATGATTTCTAACAGTGTTGCATGGACCATGACACGAGCCATGCAAGTCATTAGATCCATATTTTAAAATTATCTCAGTTTTTCCTTTTAAAGTATACACATGACCTATTTAAATAAAGAGATTTGTGTGGAAAAAGAGAAGTTTTGAGAGAAAAATGGATCTAACCTCTACACCAAGTTTTCAAGAAGATTTTGTGAAGATTGAAGAGCTCTTCTTTTAGGATTTTCATTGATTTTAGGACAGCAAGTCTTTTCTTTGGGAAAATTTTTATACTTTTAGATTGAATGAATTCTATTTTTTTTCTTGCTTTTTTTTTCATGTATGTCGAGCTAATTCATTAATTCTAGGGATTAATATGAAATTTTAGTACTCATTTCATGCATATATGAAGAGATTTTACTTTAAAATGTGATGGGCATCTTGAATTAATGTGTTTGAGCTTAATTGATCTTATACGTATGATGGCCATCTATGTGCAAAGTTAGAAACTCTAGATGATGGAGTGAAAGTGGAAGTCTAGAGTTAGTCCTAAAATATTAAACTAGAAGATTAAGACCACAAACATATATTTGACTTTTGGAGATGTTGAAAAATTATTCACGGAACATAATGCATTGTTATTGGATTTTGTGATTACAAAAGTAGACATAATTTCAGTAAGAATAGACTCAATATTGCTTGAAAGAAAGTATTGAGAAATTTAGGAAAATCCACCTGCAAGTACAACCTAATCACAAGTGAAATAATTCTCTTAATGTATTTATGTAATGCTATCATGGTGGACTTGAATTCCTTAGAAATCATTTTCATAAGAGTTTTCTTTAATTCAATTCCATTTTTGTTTAATTATTTATTACAATTTTAGTTTTTGGTTATTTTCTTCTTAGTAATTCAGCTGCTAGATAATAGAAAAATTAAGATTGTGTTGTACTTGTGTGAATCTATCCATATAGAAACAAACTTTACTCATTATTGTATTGCTTAAGAGATTTACGCACTTGCAATACATATGTAACAAGTCTCTAGCACCATTGTCGGTGATTATATTTTTCATAATATCAATATCACTTGAGCTTTGTCTTAATCTAGTTTTAAAATTCTACATATCTACTTTTTATGAGATTGATTGTGTTTTGTTTCTTTTCATAGGTAAAGCACATAGTGTATGCAATGCTCAAAAAGCCTAGAGTCATTTGAATTTCATCCTAAAATTGAGTATACATTTCACATTCATAGGTGAATCCAAAAAGAGAGAAAGAATTTGCTTATAGCCCTAATGGCTAACAAAAGGCAACTAAGAGCCTTAAGAGATTTTGTTATAACACAAATTTATGGCACTCAATCAAGCATTGTTAGACCTACTATTATAGCCAATAATTTTAAGATTAAACCGGTGATCATTCAAATGGTGTAACCAAATACTTTTGAGGGTGAAGCTAGTGAGGATCCAAATGCACATATTACCAACTTTCTTGAGATTTGTGTAGCCTTCAAAATTAATGGGGCAGCTAATGATGCAATCCACTTGAGATTATTCTCTTTTTCCTCAAGAGATAAAGCTAAGAGGTGGTTGAATTCTATAACACCTAACTCAGTTGGCACATAGAAGGAGCTCTCGTAAGCTTTCTTAGTAAAATACTTTCTACTATTCAAGACCACACAGTTGAGGCAAGCTATCACAAGTTTTGTATAAGAGCCCAGGGAGACATTATATGAAGCATGGGAGAGGTACAAGGAGCTACAGAGAATGTGCCCACATCATAGCTTACCAAATCAATTAATAGTCCAAACATTCTATAATGGACTTAACCAATATTATTGATGCCATAACAGGGGTGCATTCATAGGAAAATCAACGGATGAAGCTTATGCATTGTTAGAAGAGATGGCTTCAAACAACTACTAATAGGCAAGCAATTATTAATAAGCGAGTTTTGGTATTTCATGTTATTGATGCTTATACCATGTTAAATGCCAAGATGGATGCCATTGTAAGGAAGCTTGAAGGTGTGAGTGTACATGAAATTAATATCAATCATCAAATTATGAATGGTATAGGGAAGGACATATAAGCATCGAATCTAAGTAGAGAGTCCTTTTGTTCCAAATTTAGTCAAGAAAGTACTATATGTCTTCAACTTTAATAGGCAATTAAATAATCCCTATTTTAACACCTACAATCCTAGGTGGAGTAATCATCTCAACTTTTCTTAAAGCAATCAAGCTAATCAAGCTAAGCTTTCTCATCCTCTTGATTTTCCTTAAACACAATAAAGTGGAATGTTCATAACTTAACAAACCTAACAAGAGTAAAAGTAAACATAGGACATGTAAAAGTTCTTGATTAAAAAATTTGAGAAGGTGGAGACTAAGCTAGACAAGATCAACAAACTTGAATTTAGGGTGAACTAAATAGAGTAATATAATCCAAACTTTAAGATGCAAATTTGGCAATTAGCTAATAATATTGGTATAAGAAAGTAATGTACACTCTCTAGTAAGGCTAAAATTAAACCAAGAGAGCAATGCAAAGCATTTACTTTAAGAAGTGGCATGAAGATGCTCAACTCGCAATGCAAGCATAAGTTGGAAAGTGAGAGGGCAACCCCTAAAATGCTTGAAAATCTCAAAAATTTTAGTCTTAGTAAGCGATGTAGTAGCCATAAATTCCATTTTGAATGAGAAAGACAATGTGGAAGAAGCTAAAAAGGAAGAAGGATGTAAGCCTCCACCGGTAAAACCTTATGTTCCCCTTTTACTTTTCCTCATTGGTTGCAAAAACGTAAGTTAGACAAGCAATATGCTAAGTTCTTAGAGATTTTCAAGCAACTTTAGATCAACATGCCCTTTGTCAAGGCCTTAACACATATGCCAACATATATTAAATTTCTTAAGGATCTTTTATCTAATAAAAGGAAATCGGAGCAATATGAGACCATAGCTCTCTCCAAGGAGTGTAGTGCAATCATCCATAATAAGCTTCCACTAAACCTTAATGATCTAGGAAGTTGCTCTACTCCGTGCCAAATTTCCAATCATAAATTTGATAAAGCATTATATGTTAGGTGCAAGTATAAGTCTAATGCTTCTTTCTATTTGTAAAAACTTGAATCTTGGTGTGATCCAACAACCATAGTAACATTACAACTTCTGAATCACTCTATTATATGCATAGTTGGAGTGGTGGAAAATGTTCTCATGTAAGTAGGAAAGTTCTACATACTGGTGGATTTCATTATGCTTGACATAGATATGGATGTGGATATGCCATTAATCCTTAGAAGACCATTCTTGGCAATCGTGAAAGTTATAATTGATGTGAATAATAGAAAGTTCACCTTAAACATGATGGGAAAGTCCATAGAGTTCAATGTCTCCAAAGTAATAAAACAACCTTCTTCCATTAAAGATTGCAATAGGATGTATGTGATTCATAGGTTAGTTTAAAAGGGTTTACAAAGAGAGCATCATAAGGATCCGTTTGAAGCTTGCCTGGTTCAAAGGCATCACCTTCACATGAGAATTATGAAATTGCAAGTACATCCCTTTTTTGAAAGCAAATCCTCCATCTAAAAATTTTAGGTTTGAGAAATTAGGATAACGTAAGGCTCTTTATCACCCTTCATTTGAAAAGCTTTGAATTTAAAGCGAAAACCTCTTCATTTTCATCTAAGGTATGTATTTCTTGGTGAAAACTAAACCTTTCTTGTGATAATTTTAGCAAATTTAACCCTATTGTAAGAAGAAAAATTGTTAAGAGGGTTAAGGAAGAGGAAGAGAGCCATATGATGGACTATCAATGACATTAAGGGGATTAGCCCTTCCTTTTGCATGCATAGAATTATCATGGAGGATGATCATAAATCATCTATTGAACATCAAAGAGATTAAATCCTAGCATGAAAGAGGTGGTAAGGGCTAAAATTTTAAAACTTTTTTATACGAGTATCATTTACCCAATATCTGATAAATCATGGGTGAGTCCTATGCAAGTTGTGCTTAAAAAAGGTAGGATGACCATAATTGAAAATGAGCAAATGAATTAATTCTGGCTAGAATAATTACTGGATGGAGAGTATGTATGGACTATAGGAAGTTTAATAAAGCCACAAGCAAGGATCGCTTCCTTTTGCCAATTATTGATCAAATGCTTTAGAGGCTTTAAGGTCATGCTTATTATTGCTTATTAGATGCTTATTTCAAATGTAATTGAATTCTTATTTATCTGAATGACCAAGAGAAAACCACATTCACTTACCCTTATGGCACATTTACATCTAAGAGAATGCAATTGGTTTGTATAATGTACTAACTACTTTTTAGTGGTGTATGATAGCAATTTTTTTCTAATTTTGTTGAGAAAACCATGAAAATTTTTATGGATGGCTTTTTTTGTTTTTGGTGATTCATTTGATGTATGTTTAGCTAACCTTTCTAAGGTTTTACAACATTATAAAGAGACAAATCTAGTTTTAACTTAAGGAAAATGCCATTTTATGGTGCAAGAAGGTATCGCTCTTAGTCACAATATATCTTAAAGAGGTATTGAGGTGGATGGAGTGAAAATAAAGATCACTAAAAAGATGCCTCAACCTACATCCATTAAGGGAGTTTAAAGTTTTCTTGGTCATACAGGCTTTTGTCGTCATTTTATTAAGGATTTTTCTAAAATTACAAAACTTCTTTGCAATTTGCTTAATAAAGATGTTATATTTAATTTTGAACAAGAGTGTTTGGATAAGTTGAAAAAGACATTAATATTAGTGTCTATTATAGCAGTCTAGGATTGGAGTTAACCCTTTAACCTTATGTGCGATGTAAGTGATTATGCCATTAGACATATTTTAGGGCAAATGAAAGTCAAGTGAATGCATGTCATCTACTATGCAAGTAAAACACTTAATCAAACTCAAATGAACTATGCCACCAGAAAGGAGTTACTTGTAATTATTTACGCTTTTGACAAGTATGATCTTATTTGGTGGGATCTAAAGTCATTGTATACATAAATCATGTTGCAATCAAGTATCTCTTAAGCAAGAAAGATGCAAAACCTTGCCTCATATGTTGAGGATTGAAAATTTTGTTATCGATCACTTATTAAGAATTTAGCCTAATGAGAGTGAGAACGATCACATGGCAATTACTAAGGCATTCCTGAATGAACAAACTTTTTTGTTTTTTACTTAACACGCCTTGGTATACAAATATCGTGAACTATTTAGTAAGTGGAATTCTTTCTCTAAATATATCTTTTCACTAAAAGAAGAAATTCCTTATGGATAAAAAATAGTACTTTTAAGAGGAACCACTTGTCTACAAACATTATGTCGATGGTCTCATTCAGAGGTATGTTCCTACTGAAGAAGCTCGTAAGATCCTCACACATTGTCATTCTTTGTAGAGTGGAGGTCTGTTTAGCACTACCAAAACTATGGCAAAAGTCTTGTAAAGTAGTTTCTATTGGCTTATGATGTTTGAAGATATTTTGACATTTGTGCTTTCATGTGATCATTGTTAAAGAATGGGAAATATCTCTAGATGCAACTGATTAAATAATATTCTTAAGGTGGAATTGTTTAATGCATGGACCATTGACTTCATAAGCCCTTTTCCTCCATCATATAGGCACAATTACATCTTAGTAGTCATTGATTATGTGTTTAAATAGGTTGAGGTAATTGTTTCTTCTACTCATGAGGCTAAGGTGGTGACTAGGTTCATCAAGAGATTCATCTTTTCAAGGTTTGGAGTTCCTAGGGCTATTACAAATGATGAAGGGACATATTTTTGCAATAGGCAATTTGAGGCATTACTTAAAAAATATGGAGTCACACATAAGGTTGCTACCCAATACCACCCATAAACAAGTAGGCAGGTGAAAATCTCCAACATAGAGTTGAAGAGTATTTTGGAGAAAACAGTTTGGAATAAGGTTCAATTTCCCCCTCAACTTTTTTGTGAAGGCTCATTTAAGCCCTTTTTAATTTTTATGGCCACTTTAACATAGAAGTTAACCATTTTAACCCATTTTGAACCTTAATCAGGCACGTGTGGCACTCTCATGATTTGATTAATAATGTTTAAGAAATAATTAGATTAAGTTATTCAGTTAATTAATAATTAGTTTAATATACAGTAACTTCCCAACAATTAGAACAAAATTCCTAATTACTAAAACCCTAGCTATTTCTCTCATGCTGAATTAAAGGATTGATTCTCTAGTATTGTAAGAATGTTTGTAAATTCATCATCTTATTTTGAAATCACACCTTTAGATTGTCCTCTTTTATGGTTTGAGGGACCAAAATTTGACTACATTGGGGAAGAAAGGAGATGTAAGTGTCATCCTGTAGCTTTGAAGGCACTAATATGGGTTTCACAGACTAAAGGAAATCAAAGAAGAAGGTTCTTCACTTGTCCTAAGCTTCCAATAATCAATTTTGTTGTAATTTTGTTATATATATTGTTATTTTGGTTTTTAAATGAAATTGGGTTTTGGTCTTTGAACAAAATAGGGTTTTTTCAAGGAGAAGGTAAATGAAATTTTGAGTGATATGATGTTGAATTTATTGATTGGTCTATTGAGAGAATTAAGGCATGAGGTATGAAGGTAAGATGATAAAAAATTACATTGATAGGGTCCAAATGTTTGGTTGTGATAAGTGTGGAGGAGACTTAAATCAAATGGAGTAGGATTTAAAGAAAACAAAAAGGTTCATGTGAAAGTTTGGTTAAAGTGTACAAGCTAAGGAAAAGCAATATGTGGTTGAAGATTGTGCTTGGAGTTTGTTGTATTTAGTTGCAAGTTGTAAAATGACAATAGTAGTGGAAAAAGAATTTAGAGCAAAGTTGGTTATGAACATTTTATGTTTTGGTGGTAGTTTGGAAATGAATAGCCTACTTAGATGTGAAAAGAGCAAGACTTTGAGCTCCATTTATATGTAATAGATGTAAATTGACAATGTAATTATCTTACTAGAATTAATGAAATGGTGTTTATCAAATTTTGACCATATTTGATGTAATGTTGGAAATGTAGTACATTGAGACTGCAGTAATAGAGAAAAAAGTCATCATTTGCCAACCAAAAATGCAGAAATAGAGAGTGCATAATGCATAAATAAAGAATACATACTACAAAATGAAGGCATAAGAAATGCAGTAAGCTAATGTATAATGCCAAAAACTGTATAATGCAAAAATTGAGACCTATTATATCAAACAAATAATAAATAACAATAAAGCAATAAAGAAAGCTAACAAAGCATATATATATATATATATATATATATATATATATATATATATATAT
>CATIWR010312196.1:0-38251 GCA_949677035.1 Omphalea diandra | reverse complement strand
TTTAGTTCTGTTAATGTGCGTGTATATATATAATTCATAAATTAATTTTTTTAATTTCATATAATAACTTGCTAATTTGTAGAATTCTATATATTACCAATAATTTCTTGTCTAAATTTCTTTAATCGTGTGTTTGATTGTTGCATCCTTGCAAAAAAAAAAAAAAAGACTTGAAAATATTGAATTTTAGTGTTTAATTTGCATAGAAATATTACATTCTTAGAAAGGTAAAATTTTTAAATTTATGGATTTTATCTTTATTTTTTTATTCATATAAAGAAATATTTCTTCATCTCCAGGAAAAGAAAAGTTACTTTGTTATTTATAGACCAAAAAAAAAAAAACATAGGGCTAAGTTCACCCATAACATATGATATTTCACGTTAAGACGTGCAATATTAATTTCGACTGACTATTTTTTATTTATTTTGAAACTCTTTGCTACTTAAATTTGTTAAAAATTTAGTAGAACTCACGAATGAAAAATAAACCAAAAAAAAAAAATCAAAGTCAAATTACCACATCATACTATTTATCCTCTCTCCTCAAAGTCCTTTCTTTTCTCATTCCTCCTCTCTACTCTAATTTTGTTCGCACATGAATAAAAATTTCATGAAATAGAAAATATCAATCTTGAGTAGAAATTTGCAAAGAGAGAAATTAGAGATTGATTGGACATTCAATGCAATCAAATCAAAGATTGATGGGCATATCTCTAATTTATTAATTCAATTTAATTAAAATTTTTTATTCTCAAAAATTTTTTGATAAAAAATTAGAGATTGAAGAGCAAACCTAAATGATGATAAAGGCTGAAAATTCTATTTCTATTGTAAATTTCACATTTGTTAATGATGGGAATGCTTTTGCCTATCATATCTATGGCCTGTAATTTTGTTTTTTTTTTTTTTCCATCATCAACAACTATAATACTAATATCATCATCAAGCAGCATCTTTAATATGATGATGATGAATATGTCATGTGATATTGGTGGTAGTAGTGATGGTACGAGTAACAAAGGTGGGTTCTTAGGCTTTTTTAATAAGGACCAAGATTTTGGTTACTCTTTACTAGATTTGTTTCAAACTCTAATTATGCCTCTAAAGTAATAACAATAATAACAACCATTATTATCATCGTATCATCTACTGTTTTCGAATCATCTTGAGGTCGTGAATACTTCGATCATTCCTAACTGTTCCTCCATCTCCGCATCATCAAATGAAGCAATAAATGATGCACAAAATAATAATAATAATAATAAATTTTAAGAGAATAAGATGATTAAGGTTAAGAAAAAGAATAAGAAATAATGAATATTATTATATAAATAAAGTGGTGTTCTTTAATTACTTTCTTGATATATTATATTTATGGCGAAAAGCAATGCAGAGAGGGAGAGAATGGAAATTTGAAAAGCTAGGCCATTTGGGAAATTAGGGAGAAAGGGAAAAATAGGATTTTAGGAAATAATAAATGATTTTGGATTTAATGAATAGGAAAGAGTTCTTTGATGTGTCAATCTACTTTTTAATTTTGAACTTTTAAGAAAGTAAGAAAATGAGTTAAATTGCTTTCATTTTATCTTGATTTTAGTTTGTTTTAATAATAATTGAATTTGGTTTCAAAGAAGTGGAGATACGAATCTCCCTTAACATCTATGATCATCAAGTAAAACTATAAATTGTACCAAATTATTACTAAGGAACTTAAGTGAGGAAACTCAACCTTTTTATTGTTTAACTCTTAATAACAACTAAGGTGTAACTTAGGCAATCTAACGCAATTCATATTCAACAATCATAAATCCATATATAATCAAGAAGCCATGACAAGAAAGTTTAAATATAATCATAATCATAATCATGTTATATACAATTATCTCCAAGTGACTCCACAATACACCAAAAAAAAAAAAAAATCTCTCCTTAAAGACATAACACAATAATATAACCAACCTATCTACACAAATGTGAGGCTATGAGTACAATTTTATTTTTATGTCTTAAACATAAACATAATACATAAAGTGGGAAATGAAAGGCGAATGCATTCTCACAAAAGAGGAATAATATTATAAGAGAGTTAACCAAATACATCATTAATAAATTAGCAAAATACATTATTACAAGGATAGCCATAACATCAACACATCTTTAAGCTTCTTTTATAACCTTCAACTTGAGGTAGGGGAGTATTGGAATGAGGAACTCAAACTTAATGTATAGATAACAATTATTATATAACACTATGAATCATGTAACACACCATATTTATAATCTAACTTATGTTGTGACCAAACATCCATATGAACAACCATTCAAGTTATCATTCAATTCGTGTCAAGGTAACTTAAATCTATAAAAATCCCCAATTAGACTATTAGTAAATCCATGTTCACTTCATGCCTTACCTAAAGGGAAGAGAAGTCTCTCGCAAAAGAGGATTTCAAGACACTGTAAGGGAAGAGAAGTCTCTCGCAAAAGAGGATTTCAAGACACCCTTTATCAAAGCAAGGGTTTAATAAGTAAGGAACCCTAGTATTCAAACTCCAAACATGATCATGTATACTATAAGCCTTTTGCCTCTAAAAAAAAGCCTATCTCACCACATATAAAGCATACTATAACTCTAAAATAAGTAGCAAACTATTTTGCTACAATTCTACTTAATAAAAGAACTTAAGGGGCATCATTTATATTTAAAATTTCATAAAGTTATGGTACCCGATGAAAAGGTAAAACTAAGTGCAAAGAGGTTCATGCCCTTGCTTTGGGCAAGAACCTCTCATTATGAAAGGCCCTTTAATATGTCCAGTTCTAAAGTATAGAGTGCTTCTAACCATCAGGACAAAGGAATCAAGTTTTAGAGCCTCTTTTAGCATATTAAAGGGAGTTTAAGGCATAAAAGCCCTTCTATAATGTTCACAATTTCAAAATAAAGTGTTGTGAGTTCTAACACTTTAGACCTCTTCTAAGGGTCTAAATATGAAGATATGGGTAGCCTATTAAAGCATAATAACTTTTCAATGCATAGGTTCCTTTATAGGGGTATTTCTCTCACTATCATAAAATTGGCTATCAAAATCCCACCTTAGAGAGATATATTATAGCATAAAGCAATAAGAATTATAAAAATATATATTTATTCCTAAAGATTTAAATAATTGCTTTGAGTGTTCATCACTAATAGACAGCCTTTAAAGGCATTAAACTTAAATAAGAGGACTTTCTCTTTCAAAAGGTAAACGTTTGGCTAAGTCCTAAAATCCGTCCTTAAAGAGGCCTATGATGGGATGACAAGAAATAAGTTCTGAAAAATTTAAAACTCTAGAGGAAAAATATAACTAATATGACACATCATTTCAATATAAATAACTATTTGAAGGCAATGAAACAACAACCTTTAGGGTTTTGTACGTTACTAGTGAAAAAAATGAGTAAGGCATGGGGAGCTTTCTTAGAGAGGCCTATCATCAAGTAAATAGCCATGAATTACATCACCATAGATTCATTTTAATGGTGTTAAAATAATGAGGTATCCATTCATTACCCTCCAAGCAACTTTTTGAAAGTTGAATTCCCTTAAGAAATCCTTATAAGAAAGCTATAGAAGAAGCTTAGAGGTGATCTTTAGCATAACCTAAAATTGGTAATTTGGTAAAAATGACTTTAAACAAACCTTCATTAAAAAAGCTTTCAAAAATGAAGTTAAAATGACTCTAATGTAAATAAGAGGTACAAGGCATTTGTGAAGTTTCAAGAACTTTGTCGTAAGCAAAGATCCTATATGGTGTCCTATTTTAGAGATGGCCTACTCAAATTAAAAAATGAAATTATAGACTTCTTAAAACTTCTACAACCATACCAAAAAAATTTATGAGAAAAAAACTCTAAAACCTCTTACGAAACTTCATATTCATCCAATAAAATAAGCTATAAGAAATCCAATGCAAACATGAAGTATAATATGGCTCCTTATGTTAGAAATAGTCTTCTTAACTTTAAACATAATCATCTGGACTTTTTATGACTCTTAAGGTCATGCCAAATAAAGTTACAACAAGGAAGCTTTAGAAACTCTTATTATAAAACTTTCTATTCACCAAGAAAGGAAGAAAGCTATGGAGCTTTCATTATCACTAAGCCATTTAATCCTAGAATTACATGGTCCCCTCTTTGTAATAAGTGTTTATCACTTAATTAAAGGTTATTAATTGTCAAAACAAGGATGGGAGACATAGAAAATTAATAACACACTTATATTATCCAATACTTAAACTTTGTCTCTAAGAAAAAAAGATTATTCTTAGCATAAGCTTGTGGTCCTAAGAAATAAAAAATATTCTTAGCTTTCAAGAGCATGCCAAGTGTCCAATAAGATTTTGGAGATGTTATAGCTCTTTGCCTATAAATAACCTCATCAGAGAAGTATTAAGGACCTTTTTCCAATATTAAGAACACAACTCTTACATTCGTTTTCCTTAATTACTTAGCTTTTAAGTTCTAGATTTAACTTAGCTTAGCTTTTAAGTTCTACATTTAACTTAGCTTAAATAAGCTTATAATCTTTTAAGTTTTAGATTTAATATCAAAAGCTTATATTTCCTTTTAAAAATTTTTGGTTCAAATCTTTTACTTTCCATGCACTTCATTTTAATGTTCTTAGTTTCTAAGGAGACTTCAAACCTAGTTACCGTGTGCTTTTTCTCTATTTCTTTGGTGTTCTTTTATGTTTGTGTTAGTTTTTGGGCTTGTGTGGTTTGTGCTCTTTTTCAACGATTTTTAGTCTCACCATGTTCTTTATATTGCTATATGTTTTTTTTTTTTAATGTTTTTCACCTTTGTTTGGTTTGTTTTATATTTTGATCCATTTCCACACACCTCTTTATGCTTTTTTTTTTATTTTTTTTTTTATGTTTGTCTCTTTAGTTTTGATCAAAACTTTTATTTTTAACTTGTAGGCAATGGTGGACCAAGGATTTAGAGTTGTAGGGAAAGGGAGAGGGGGTATCTTGAATAGGAAGTTCAATTAAAAAATGACAAAAAAATTAAAAATAAGGAAAACTCATATTTAAAAAAAGCTATTAGTAGTGATAGGTGATCAAAATGACAATATTTGTGCATAGGAAAAGAGTACACTGAAAAATAAAATTAAATAAATAATCAAATAAAATAAAAATTGACAAAAAATAAGAAAATAACAACAGTTCAAAACATGCAACTAAGTTATTTGGTGCTTTTCAAATTTGATTATGTAGTTCGATTCAAGTTCAAAGTAAACAAAGTGTGACTCATATAAATACTATATAGCGTACATTGTAACAAAAAAAAGAGAATTATTAAAAATAAAGAAAACACATTTGAGTAAGAAACTGCTAGTAGTGATATGGATCGAAGTAACAATGATTGTGTAGAGCAAAGAGTGTGCATAGAAAAGTAAAAATGAATAAACATAAATAGAATAAAAATTAATAAAAAATTAAATGAAAAATGAAAGAAAAGTATATAAACATGAAAATAAAATATGATAATAAAAATAAAGAATTTTTAAAATTTTGAGAGGCTAGTTTATAAAATATTTTTACTTGGGATAAAATATGTATATAAGAATAAATTAAAAAATCTAAGGAGCAAATTTTTTTAAAAAAATTTTTAAAAAAAAAATTAGAGGGCTACAATATAAATTTATTAGAGCAAACTAAAAAAACCAAGGATAAGAAAGATTTTTCTTAACATTTTAGACGCAGTAACCCCTCTTGCCTTAGGTCTGCTAGTGCTTATGTGTTTGCCTCCATCTTCACTCCACTTCCACTACATATATTATTCAGCTATATCATCACCACTATCATATTTTGTGCTTTTCATTTCCTTATAATCTTGCTTCAAATACTTTACTTCTCATTCACCTAAAAAGGCCTCCAATATTCATAAAGTAAAGGGATTTAATGCCTTTCAAAGAATACCTTTACTAGACTATATTCGAAACTTATCACCATTACTTAACCTAGGAGGACACTATAACTTTATTGACTATGTGAGGCTTACGTTGGAGTCTTGTCAAATTATAAATTCAAGAATACTATACATTGGCCTTCTTCCTCCCATCTTTAGGAGTCCAAACGAATTAAGTTGAATATATTTTTATTCAAACTTAGTTTATTCCTTTAAATACAAAGCTCAAAATCAAACAAGTTTTAATAATTAATGTCAAACTCGAGTGTGAACACGTTCATGAGCCCATAATAAGCTTGAACTCAATAAACGAGCTCATGGGATTTAAAATTCACTCTATTGATTTTGATCCACTAAAAAATGGATCAAAATCTTTTAAAAAAATTGAAGAAAAATTCATATGCGGAGTTGGCTTATTACTAGCTATGCTAATTGAAAGTAAAGGAGGGTTTGGCTTCTTCTTTAATAAAGAAAAGCAACTTAGTTTTAATTCTTTATAAATAATGTGGGATATCTCTGACATATTCATGTTTTTCCTTTTATATTGTTGCATATCACCATATTTGATAACTTATATATTTTGATTCAAATTTTTATTTTGCCCATATGATCTACCATTAAGAAAATTGCATGATAGACTATAGTATAAAATAAAAATTTATTATATTTTTATTAAAATTATGAATTTTCAAAGCTTAAAATTAATCAGATAAACTATTATTATCACATATAAACGAATGTAAATGATCTTTAAATGAGCCCTGTAGTGAATATATTTAAGAATACTATATGAACATGTGTATGAATGTTATCAAGCTAAGCTTATATGTATTTATGTTCATTTTTTTATTAATTAAACTTTAAATTTTTTATTGAAACTTGCTTATTAAATTCATAAACAAACAAAAAAAATCGTTTATTAAGGTTGTTCATAAACTATTCACAAGCATACCCCAGTCATTTGCACTGTTATTATCTGTCTTTGAGCTAAGATACGCTCTTTTAAGAGAAACAAAAGAAACAATATTATATTCTTGAAACAAAACGAATAACCCTTTAAATGAAATTCCAGCCTTCAAATTTTCCTTCGCCTGGAGAGGAAAATATGAGAAGAAAAATAAAATACCCTGATTAGGAAGAGGAGGAAAATGAGAGGGGGAAGGAAAATAATACAAATTTTACCTCCTATATTTTATCTACAAAATGAAGAGAAAATATGGAAGAAAGTGGAGATTTTTTTGAAATGATCATTCTGCCCCTAGACAGTGTAAAAAATTACAGAATCTGAGCAAAAACCGAATCAATTTGAAAAACCGACCGAACCGAGCTTGTTCGATTCGTTTTGGTTTGATCCCTTAATAAAATTGGTTTATTCAGTTATACTTTTTAAAAAAATTCGGTTTTAGGTTTTTGGTTCGGTTTTTATATAGAAAACAGAAAAAATTGAATTAATTGAAGTAATTAACAACTCAAACTCATTTGAATCGAACCAAATTTAAAATATATGTAATTTAATTGAAACAACCCGAACCAAACTGAACTTTTTATAAGATTGATTCAATTCAGTTTATAAATACATAAATTTCAGTTTAATCGGGTCGTTTAATTCAGTTTTTTAAAAAATTTCGGTTCGGTTCGATTTTAAGAATAAAAATTTGGTTTATTAAAATTAGGCAAAAAATCGAACCAAACCTACTGAACCAAAGTTGCTTAATTTGTTCTCATTTTCACTTGACAATTCCAGGGTAATATTTCAAAATTTAAAAAATATATTTAAAAATGTTTTTGTTACATTTTAATATTTAAAAAATATAAATCAATCTATAAATATATTTTTTTAACATTTCGAATATAAAAATAATTTTAGAATTTGTTCGTATTAACATTATATTTGTCATTATATAAATTTTAATTTCATATAAAATCAATTAAATAATTATTATTATTTTTTATCATTATACAATAAAATTATATATTCAAATGTTTTATTAAATAAAAGGTAAAATTGGAAATATATTAAATATTATTTTTCTTTCCTTCCATAGTTGGTTATCCAATCAAGGGAAAATAAAAATTATTTTCCTTTCCCTCCTTTTTATCCAAGCATGAGAGAGGAAAATAAAGAAGGAAAATAAAATTTATTTTCCTTCTTTATTTTCTTTCCTCCTTATGGAATTTTGCCAATCACAGGCTTAATGTGCTAGTCATCATTTTCTACCTTTTAAACCTAGAGGCAAACTTGTGATCATTGCATTAATATATAACATTGATCATGGCTATTGATTTATAGTTCTGCAATTTCCATTAATTTTTGTATATCATAAATTTATCAAACACAAACACTTATGATGATGAAATGATGATTATCATTGTAGATATTAATTTCAATAGAGTTGTCAATTATTATATTGAGAGGCAAATAAAAATATCTAAATTGAAGGATTACATGTTGTCTTCGAGTTAATTAAAAATTTTAATCACAAAATTACTTTTTTTAATACAATGAAAGAGATACCTAAAAGAAAACACTCAACAAAAATTATTTTTTAATGTTTTTAAAATTAGAGTAAAGATTAAATGTTTTGATCCATTTGATCAGTTCAATCAATCCAATTCAATAAGCATTTTTTAAAAATTTTAAAATACATAATAATATTTAAATTAAAAAATATAATGTGAAAACATAAAATATTTTAATATTTAATTTTGAATAAAACAATATAATTTAAAAATTTTAATTTAAAAAATAATGTCATTTTAAATTAAATCAAGTAGATCTAATTTTATTTTTTATTTTGATCAATGTTTTAATTAACTAATTTTAACCCCTAATCAAATTAGATCACCAATAAATTTTTGATCTTGTCGATTATACCAACTAATTTGATCCGATTTTAAAATTTTGAGTGCTTTCTAATCATCCTACCTCATAAAATTACTAAACATATCTTGAAACAAGACCTACCCAAATCCTGTTGGAAAACTCTAAAAATAATAGGTTTCATGAGCATAAGAAACAACCTCATTTGCCAACTAGTCAATAAAAATAATAATGATTATTTAATTTAGCTCAAAAAATTAAAATTTGAACATGCTCCAAACTTAGATGTTCCTATTGAATTTGAACGATTAGCTCTCAATTTTGTAATTAAAATATAAATATAAATAGATACTATCATTAATTAATGAAAATTCCACCACTAAAATCATTAGTGAAATTTAACTTAAAATTATCTACCCTCTAAGCAAAGAGACTAATTAGAATATATTTACATCATATTATCTCCTTTTTTTTAATTAATGTTTTATCAACTTATCATCAACTTGATTACAATAAGAATATCATTAAATTGATGGATATCACGAGCATGAGAAAGAGCCTCATTTGCCAACTTATCTTCAACTTGATGACAACAAAATTATTACTTAATTTAGCTCAAAAACTTAGAATTTGAACGTACTACAAAATTAGATGTTCCTATCAAATTTGAAAGATAACCTCTCAATTTTTAAATTATAATATAATATGAACATAAATATAAATATATTATTAAATTGATAAAATTCCTTCACAACAATCAATGTAAAATTTAACTTAAAATTTTTTATCCTCTGTGTCAGAATAATTAGACTATATTTAAATCATGTTGTCTCTATTTTATTAATGAAATATGTTTTAACTTTTTAATATTTATAACAAAAATAATTGTTTTTTAACATTATATTTTATGCAAAAATATAGCTAATGATCTAAAAATAAAAAATTGAGTGCGATATATAATATTTAAGTCTCAATTAATTTCGTCTGTCTAGTATGTAAATGCATCTCTACAACCTCGAACCAACGGTAAAAGCCATTCTTCCCTCCCCCCCCCCCCCCACTATATAACCTATAAACTATGGTGAAAATTAATTTTGTGTGAACTCTAATATTGATTTGAGCTAAATTTTATCAAATTTGGTTGAATCTATAAATAGATTCTAAATTAATAAGCTATTAGTGTAGCTTGATTTAATAAGATAAAATTAACTGAGTTTGTAAATGAATAATATATTAATAGTTAGAAAATACAAAATCTTGTGTTGATTGTTATATAAACTATAATTTTATATTGATTTGGGTTAAATTATATTAAATTTGGTAAAAAATTTATAAAATGAACTCTAAATTAATAAGCCACAAAATTAACTTGATTTTAATAAGGTAATATTAGTTGATTTTGCAAATGAATTTTATACTTAATAGTTAAACAACAAATAAAAAAATTGTTTCAAAATGAATTTTACTAATAAATTAAATCTACTTTATATTCAGTTAATCCAACATGATGCTAAATTGTTAAAGTAAATAAAAAATGAAATTTTTTTCTCGTCTCTAAGATGCAATCAAATATATCGAATATTCTTAGTTATATAAATCTATGTCAATTAGCCAAATCGATTTCAAACACATCAAAGTACATTTGCATAATTGAATTTCATAAACATATAACAAAATTTTAAATTTTCAGAAATTACCCACATAAAATTAAGAAAATTGAATCATAACACTTGGCATTGCCCCACAAGAAACATGATTAAGAAATTTTTTAAAAAAATATTTATAATTTTTTTATGAAAAAAAAAAACAACAACTTCCAAACGAAGGCAAAAGAATCCATAGGATGAAGTCCTTTTCGCAGAAAATATAAAATAAAGGAAAAGTATCACACTTTATCTTTGCTCTTGAATGTCTAGCATCATTGGTGTCGGCCATGGTCATGTATTATATAAAATATGTAAAATTTTGAAAAAAAAAATATGAAGGTGAATATATGTGGTTAGAATGTATTTATTATTTAATATATGTAAAATTTATTATTTTGTTATAATAACTTTAAAAAAAGATATATAAAATATGTAAAATTTTGAAAAAAAAATATGAAGGTGAATATATGTACTTAGAATGCATTTTAATGCTGTAGTAAAAAAATTATTTCTTCAGAATTTTATTGATAAAATTTTATTTTTGTATTTAATTGCTATTTCATTAGCCATTTAAAACGTGAATTACTGGTTAGTTGGTGTCCTAAACATGTTTTTTTTTTATATTATTTTCTTGCTTTATTATCGATATAACATTATCATAGTAGCTAATTTTAGCCTATTCAATTATTACCACAAGAAAAATTAAATTTTAATTATTTGCTTCTTAAATATTATAATCTTACAAATTGCTAAATTTGGTGAACTACTGTTTGCAAGGAATTTCTCCAATTTGATCCCCAACTACTCTTCTTTTTTACCCCTATAACAACAGTTATAACGGTAATATATTTAATATAGAAAATAAAACTAATGAAAATTCAATTAGTTTATAAGTTTTTTAAGTTGAGTATTTTGATATAGAAATTTAGTTAATAGATTAAATTCAAATTATACTCAATGGGTATTTGATATAACTGATTCATGTAATGGATAAAAGTTTTTAATTCAATAGCTAAGAAATAACTATTTAGTATAACTAAAAAAAAAGTCAAAATTGTCCTTACTCAATTATTATTTTTAAAATTATATTATTCAACAATCAATTATGAATTATAATATTTTAATTATTTATCTAAAAAATAATTTTTTAAAGTTATTATATATAATTTTAATAAAAAAATTATATGTAGAATATTTTAATTATTAAAAATGTATTGAAATATATTGATTAATATGAACAAGAAATAATTATAAATATTTTATAATTATAAATTAATAATTATAGTGTTTTAAGTTTTGAAATTATATTTTACGAGCATAAGTGTAAATATATTATTTTATTGTATTTTAATTTTTACTATATTTAATTAAATATATAAAATATTAACAATATGTTATTATTGGTCATTTTACGAATAAATAGCAACTTCTAGATATAATTTGCCAAACATTTAATATTAAACTACTATTAGTTACCAGCTATTAGTAACCCTATCAACTATCTCAAATAAACTCTCAAAGTATGTTTGGCATTGTTATTGAAAAAATATGATTTTGAGACAAAACATAGGAAAAATTTTCTCTCGTAATTGATTTTAACTTTTTTTCAATGTGGATTATATAAATAAAAATTTAATGTTGGAAAAAAAATTTATTTTTGAAATTTTTATCAATAGCAATTTTTTCTTATAAATTTTATATTGAAAAATCTATAATTATATAAGAAAAAATTTCTTCAATTTTTTATTTCAAAATTAGATTTTTTTTAAAAACAATGCCAAATATCCTCTCAATTACATTACTTAATAAAAGAATAAAGGAGAGAAAGAAATAGAGAAAGTAAGAGAATACTCGTCCTTTTTCTTTTTGAAAGGAAGATGAATGTGAAAGCATAAAAACTATGGAGAAGAAATCATATTAGCATCTACTAAAATTTTCATTCCACATCAACAAATATATGAAAATATCAATCTATCTTTAATATTCTTTAACATGACATTTGAAATTATAACTTAGTGCATCGTAATTATTATAAATCATAATTCAAAAATTTCATGGTCTTTAAATGATGAATATTACTGAATATTATTGATTAGTTAAAGGCAAATATGAAAAGATATTTTAAAAAATTCAAGATTATAAAAAATAACATAAAATTTTTACAAATAAAAATAAGCCTTAAAGGTTAAAAACATACACAAAATTAGATATATATGTATAAGATATAAAATATTAAATTCAGTATCGAGATATATAAATCTAGTTGATCAAAAATTATCAAAAGTTTAGAAGAAAATAAAAAAAAAATAATATGTCAAATATCTGAATCTATATATCTAATTACATTTTATAGAAATATGAAGAAAAATAAGAAAAAAAAAAATAAAGATACACCATTTGCTTAAGAAAATGGCCGATGATGGCCTGTGAAAGAAGAATAAAAGATAGAAGATTCAAGAAATTAGGAGATAATTTTTTTTGGATTGGTGAAGACACTGAAAATTTTCACTTTAAGTTGCAGTTCTTTCACGGAGATTTTCTGTGTTTTCTAATATTTGGATACTCAAGAAAATTACGCATCAAAAAACTTATTTCTTAGACAAAAGAAGATTAAGTTATTTTTTAGAAAAATAAATTTTAAAATCAATGAAAATTTTATAAAATAATCATATAAATGCATATCAATAGTCTACTAATTATCCTTTGATCTTTCATGATTACTATGATCATGATAGTCGGTAACAATCATAAAAATTTGTGAATTTTATATGCAATTTGTAAACAACAGAGCATAAATTTAGGGTCAATTATGTGTGAAAAGAAAGATAAATAGTAGGTGAATTGTCCTTCTCAAATTCAAGTTAAAAAATATATATATTATTAGTTGTTAATAAAAAAACTATTATTTTCTCTCAAAAAAGAAAAGTGAAACTTTTTTCACTAAAGTAGGTCACTCCCTTCATTTAACCCTCCTCTTAACTTTTTTTTCCCAAAGTAAAGTGTTAACGATGAGTTAATTTTGATTTTTTTTAATTAGATCTCAAATAACTCACAAATTATCAGTAGCATTTAAATCTTAAAATTATTCTAGCTAACAGATATCTAAATAATTATATATATAAGGTTTTTTTTGTTGTATTAAACATTTTAAAACTAGGGGGCAATAATTTTTATAATATTCTATAGTTTTTTTTTTTATTTCATACCCTATTGGAATCTTACTTTTCCAACTTTACCTAAGAAAATACATTTCAAAGAAGATATAAAAATGATGGTGGAAGTACCCACCAAGTCCAAAATTGCAACTTTCTTAAGAAAATGCAACTTTTTCCTTTAAAAAAATGAAGTAAGAAAACTATATGTCCATTTGCTTTGCCTTTATTTGTGTACTGAGCAATTCTTTGGAAGAAGCAAACGTAGAGTCCAAAGTATTGATTATGAAAGTTTTGTTTGGAGATTGCATGTGGATGCCTGTTCTTCTTCCCTCCCCACATGGAAACTAACTCTTTAATTTTTTAGAAATATTATTTTTAAACTCGAATTAATTAATTAATTTTTATTAATTTAATTTATCTGATTTAATAATAAATAATAATAATAATTTAAAAATTAATTTAAAATTAATCAAATCAATTTAATCGCTGCTTAGAAATTGAGGGAGATGAATGGCTCGGGACACAGACTTTATTTCCACCACATTGACTGACTTTAGATTTTGACATATGGAATCATTTCCAAGATGGCTGCAAAATTTCGAACAATTTTTTAATTCTAATTCCAATATTATAGCGCCCACATTTATTGCAACTTTGGAAGTGACTTCACATTTAGTAGATAAGAAAACGATAAAACTTCAAATCTCACCCTCAAAAAGTTAAAAAAAAAAAATTGTATTATATTATAGTTTAGAGTATTCCATTTGAAATTCCAATAGCAAGAAAATATTTGCTGAAATGTCATTAAGGTTTGGTGAGATTTCCATCAAAGCTTTTTTTTTGTATACAAGAATAATTAATATAAAATATTGATAAGAAAACTAATCCTATATTTGAGATATTATTAAAAAATAAAAAAATAAAATTTATTTTTTTGTTTATTGTTTTATGTTTAGATAAAAAAATAAAAAATTTTTCATCATTTATTTTTCTTCGTTACGTTTGGATAAAGAAATATAAAGGCAAATAAATTTATTTTTTCATTCAATAGAGAAATATAAGGATAAAAATGTAAATTTATTATAATTTCATTTAAATTTTATTTTTTTCCATTTTAAAGGGAAAGTAAAAAAATTAATTTTCTCCATTCTTCTTTTTATTCTCAAATAACAAAAAACTACAATTTATCTTTATTTTCTTCCTTTTTTTGTTTTACTTTATTCCATACAGCGGGTAAAACTAAAGAATATTTTTTTTTTTTTTGTTTTTTAGGGCTGATTCATGTATCATTGAAATTAAAAATTAAATAATTTAATTTATAATTTTTTTGCATTTATACTTAATAATTTAAGTTTCATCATTTATTAATCGAACATAATTCAATTCAATATTTATATATGTTATCTTGTTAAAATTTTCAAATAATTTATATGTATCATTAAGTATTACTTGTATTAGCTATATATATTTAATTAATCTTGAATGAAGCATGAGTGTTTTTATATTTAAAAATATAATAATAAATTTATTATACAGTCAAATAATTATTTTTTATATATCATTTATAGCATTAGATAAAATGATAAACTGATTATATATATTTAGTATAAATAAATTTTTTTAAAAAGGCATGCAAAACGTCCATCATATTAATTACCAATTTATTCGAAACTTAAAAAGGGTTTATTGTGTCATAAACGCAAACAGACTTTATGTGTATCCTCATATTACCATGTGTTCATATAATGCATGACGACTCGTCCTTGACTATTATTATATGATTAGAAGGGTGTTTATAATAGAATGAAAAAATTATTAATAAAATGAAATAAATTGATTTGATTTAAAAAAAGTATTAAATTATATTTATATTTGAGATGGTAGAAATGAAAAGAAATAATTTGAAATTAATTTTATTTGTTTGCACTAAAATAAAATGAAATGTTAACTTAAAATTGACAAAGTTACGCTTATACATATAAATATATATTTTTTTATTTTTTTATTTATCAAATATCTAATATTAAAATAGAAATTTATTGTTATTATTTAAAATTATATTTTATTTTTATTCACAAAAAATGTGAATAATTAATTTTTTATAATTTTAAATTAAAAATAAATATATAATTTTGATGCCTAAAATTTTTAAATTCATACAAACACCTCAATTTAGATGTTTGCATTTTAATGATTTGGAAGGGTTTGAGAGGGTTCATTCCTTCTAATTCAAATATAAAATTTTTTTTTAAACTAATTCAATTCATTCCATCTCATCCAAAAAATATTTCATCCAAACATATTCTTATTGTATAAGCGACTGGTCTCGTCTGAGTTTCTTCTTTCCCCTGTCACAAGTAAGCTTGGAAATTCCAAAGACCGTACAACTCTGTTATAAACGACTGATCTGCTTCCATATTTTTACGGACATTACTTTTTTTGGCTTCTGCAGATTTGCTTATAGTCGGGATCGTTAAACAACTGATAATCATGAGTTCCACTGTTGATGCTACTGTCGGGGTTGAGGTAAACTCCTTTTGCTCTTGATCATTCTTTAAGAATAATGCATCAGATGATTATGTGAGTATGTATTGATCTGTTGAAACTCAAAAGGGTTGATTACCAATCGTCAGTATCTGATCATTGCAGTGTTCAAGTAATGAAACTGTACTAAGCAAGAGTAAGCCTGCTGAGAATAAGCCTACTTTTGTTTTTGTTTTAGGTAAGAATTTTCCTTAATCCTTTTATTTACATTTCACTAATATTATTACATGATCATAATCTTGATCTTGATGTTGATTGATCAGGCGGTCCTGGTGGGGGCAAGAGCACGCAGTGTTCGAGTATCGCTAAACAGATTGGATTTACTCATCTGAGTACCGGAGAACTTCTTCGTCAAGCGAGCAAGCTTGATCCTGAAAATCAGTAAGAAATCTTTGTAATAGCGTTCTTCTAAAGATTTGCCATTTGTTTTTCCATTTTTAGTTAATTAAAGAAAATTACTTGCAGACCGATGATTGATGAGATGATCAAGGATGGACTAAGTGTGCCCCCAGATGTAACTATGAGGATACTGAAGAAAGCAATTGAAGAAAGCGGAAATGATAAATTTTTGCTTGATGGGTTCCCTCGTGATGAGGAAATTCGCACTGCTTTTGAAGCTGCAGTTAGTCATTTTACATGATCAATAAGATTTCATGTGCCTTTCTCTTGTTTTATGACTGATTAAAGCTTGTTTGTTGTTTAGACTGCTGTAGAGCCAAAGCTTGTCCTGTTTTTTGACTGTTCAGAAGAAGAGCGAAAGAAAAGAAGTTTGAGAAGGAAAGAGGTCTATTGAATTATTTCATTTGACTCTCTCTCTCTCTCTCTCTCTCTCTCTCTATATATATATATATATATATATATATTTGATTTTGTATATTATTTGATTTTATTTTAAATTTTGTTTTCTTGATGATTGAAGGGACGAGTTGATGACAACGATGATTCTCTTAGGAAGAGGTTTAAGTATTTTCAGGAGCATACCCTTCCTGTGATAGAGCACTACAAGTTAAGAGGAAAAGTTTCATTGGTAAAAACATTAACTAAGCAAATTAGTTATAATTTTTGTCTCTTTTTAATTTGGGTTTTCATGTTAAGTCAGTAAATTGGTATTTTTGTTACTTTGAACAATAGATTGATGCTGAGAAACCAGAGGAAGAGGTCAGCAAAATTTTTCTTCAGACTATGAAAAGCTTTTTAAGCCCAACGATTGTGCAATTTGATGAAGGTGAAGCAAATTCTGAAGCTCCAGATAATGTTGGAATAATTGAAATTGGAGCTAAGCAATCTGAAGAAGGTGACGCCAATATAGAAGCTCCATCCACTGTTGAAGTAATTGAGATTGGAGCTATACAATTTGACAAAAATGAAGCCAAAACTGAAGCAACAGCTGATGATGAAGCTATTGAAGTTGGGGGTGAAGCAGAAGAGTGTCTAGAAATTGAAAGAGAGCATTCAGTATTACAAAGTGAGACAGAAGCTGTGGCAACAACCAGTGAACTAACAGCAGAAATGTCAAATATGAAGCTATAAATGATTATGTCCAGCCGAAGCAATGGTTTGATAAATTGATTAGTAATATGTGAAAGATTATCTGTAGGTGTTCTTTGTTAGCTTATTAATTCAATATTTTATGCTGAATGGCATATTAAGATTGTGTTGGTTTTATTATTAGGGTAATGCAGACTTTTAATTAGTAAATGTACTTGTGGAAATTGCAATATATAGTCTTTCTCGTGTGAGATTGGTACGTATCAATACCTTGACCATTAGTAATTGGTTGTCTATCAGTGCTTAATTATGACATGCAAATATAGTCTCACGATACCTTATAGATAATGAGTTTTGAATTTTATTTTCTTCATCAGTAGAATTACTAAAAGCATTATAAATAATGAACCTTGTTACTATCATTCTCTTTTTCTTGGAAGAAAAAGTTTATATTAGAAAAACAAGAAGGCGACATACAGATATTTATCCTATAAATTGTCTCATTGAAAAACCTTTCAGAACTTAATTTAGTTATTAAAAGAATAAAAATTTTATTTTTTTGAAAAAGAATTGTTTTAAGAATAAGAAACCTATAATTTAGGAAGTTAGAGACATTTGTACCATATAATTCATGGAGTCCAGTGGAGTCCTAATTCAAGAAATCATAGATTTTTTCTTTTTCTAAAATTAGAAGTTTGCAGATACTGAATAAAAATGGCACAAAAATTATACAGTAAAATTTACGGTAGTGTCTTTTAATTAATAGTAGATATTTTTTGTGTACAATTAGCCCACAACGCGATTGATAATTTGACATTTAAATTTTTGTTCTCTTTTTGATGAAGTGTTGGTAAATTGGATGCATAAAATTACATATCCTTATATATGACTAAATTTATGATTTTTTTTTTTTATAATTGATAGACTGACTACCATGCTTATTTTTAAAAAATATTATGTATACAATGGTGAAAATTAATTTGAACTCATTGGTTAAAGTTGATAGTCCTATTTTTATATGGTGTCTTTCTATTTATTTAATTAGTAATAATTGATTGACCGTAACATGCATGTTAATAGACATAGAAGAATAAACATGATATTACTATAACTAAATTTCATTTTTTTAATGGTCATTCATAAGTATATTATTGGACCTTCTAAAGTATAATAGAGTCGCTTTTTTTTTAAAAAAAATTAACTATTTATATTCTTTCTTTAAAGCAAGAATAAAGATGAATTTGATTCAAATTTGTCAATAAAAGTTATTCAAACATAACCAAAATAAAAAAAAAATTGAAATAATTTAGAGCTCAAATGACTTGAAAATTTTTAGATCTCATCAAGTAGGATCAACTTGATAGATTGGGTCGAAACTGATCCTAACGAATCAATCTATGATTTGATCTAATTGATCTTGTGATAAGATAAAGAAAAAAAATTCATACTTTAAAAATGATTAGGTTATTTAATTAAATTTAAATTTAATTTCATATTTAGTATCAGTTTTATTTTTATTTCAAATATAGAGTTATTTTTAAATTTTTTAATAAAGTTACTTTTAATTTTACAATACTTTTTGTGTGTCTAAATTAAAATTTCTTATATATTGTGATAAGTTATTTTATAAGAATACAATATATTTATTGTGATAAAAAAATTTATAATAATTTCTTAAATGATTTAATATAGTGATAAAAATATTATTATTACTATTATTTTTTTATATGTAATTTGATGGTACTAAAAATTTGCATTAAGATGTTATGATCAAATCTTATGAGTAAATAATTTATATCATAATTTATCTTGTATGTTTATTTGTTTTGATTTATATCATAATTTATCTTGTATGTTTATTTGTTATGATAACAATTTTTAACATAAAAAAATTATCACAAATTTAATTATTCTGGATAATAATTATGATAAATTTAATTTTTGTCACAATAAAATCACATATCATGATAGTATTAAATTTATGACATAAATTTTTATAACAATACATAATATTTCTTGTAGTTAGTGGTAATAAATAAGATTAATTAAAAATATATTTATAATAATCATGAATAAAAATAATTTTAAATATAATTTACAATTAGTCAAATTAATTTTTGATTTAATGCTGCTTAGAAATTGTGAGAGATTGATGCCTCGGGATAAACTTTATTTCCATCATATTTGATTGACTTTAGATATTGTATATAAGAGTTTTTCAGGGTGGGAAAAAAAAAATTAAAGAGGTAATGAAAAGGTCTGAACGAAGATCATTTTAATTGTTTTTCTCATGTATTATTGAAACTAAAAATTAAATAATTTTTAGATGATTAATTTTATATTAAGCAATGCATGTACTTCTAATATAAGTTTAAAATATTTTAAAATTATTTTAATTTTTTATCAAGTTCACAATAAATACATCTCAATAAATATATTTATATTTTATAATTATACAATGCATTTATTATGTCTCAACTTGAATCAAATAATATTACTCTATTAAATAAAGTTGTAAATTGATTATATAAATTTACTGTAGATAAATTTTTTTAAAAAAAATATAGTACTGAAGCTGGTTTCGGCAGGCAAAAAGTCCATTCATAGCTATTAATCGGGCTGTTTCATGATACACGTCGAGATTTTTGTATATATATTAAAATTATATTTAATAAATATTATTATATAAATAAAAAATTATATTATTTTTAATTAATTTTTTTAATTATTATATATAATTAATTATTATAAAAAAATTAAATATTATTCATAAATTATTGTAAAATTTTTTATGTTATGAGATAAAATTTTTTGTTACAATGATATCTACAAATTTTTTATTAAAATGATATCTAATTTGAAAAGAAAAAAATTTTAATTTATTAAAAATTTATTATTATGTCAATAAATTTTATAATAATTTATTTTATTTAATGATATCGTAAATGTAAATAATTTTTTTATGGTGAATTTTATAATAATAAATTTAACAATATTTTAAATAATATAATCTAATTTAATAATAAATAATAATTTATATAATATAATAATATCTAATATATAACAATAAAAACAGTTAATATAAATGTAATAATGTAAATGATACGTAATTGTTTACGTATCCTTAGTTTACTACTGTATACGCATTTGACTACTCCGTGTGAAAGCCGCTGGTCTCTTCTGAGTTTCTTCTTTCCTTCCCTTTCCTTCACAACTGAGCTTCGAAATTCCAAGGATCGTACAACTCTTTTATAAACAAGTGATCTCCTTCCGTATTTGCACAGACATCACTCTTTTTGCTTCTGCAGATTTGCTTACAGTGGTGATCTTTAATGAACAAAAAACCATGGGTTCCACTGTTGCTATGGGGGTTGAGGTAAATTCCTTTTGCTCATTCTGTAAGCGTAATGCATTAGATGATTATGTAGACAGAAATGGATCTGTTGAGACTGAAAAGGGTTTATTACTAAAAGTCAGTATCTCATTGTTGCAGCATTCGAGTAATGAAACTGCACTAACTGAGAGTAAGCCTACTTGTTTTTTTTTGTTTTTAGGTAAGAATTTTCCTTGATCATTTTGTTTGCATTTGCGACTAATATTGTTACATGATCATAATATTGATCTCGATGTTGATGGATCAGGCGGTCCAGGTGGGGGAAAGAGCACACAGTGCGCTGATATCGCCAAACACATAGGATTTACTCATCTGAGAAGCGGAGAACTGCTTCGTCGAGCAAGCAAGCTGGACTCTGAAAATGGGTAAGAAATTTTCGTAAATGACATTCTTCTAACGTTTTGTTGTCTTTTTCTTTTTCTTTTTTTTTTTTTTCCATTTTTAGTCAATTAACGAAATTCACTTGCAGCCAAACGATTGGTGACATGCAAAAGGAGGGGCTAAGTGTTCCAACAGATATAACCATGAGGATACTGAAGAAAGCAATGGAAGAGAGCGGAAATGATAAATTTTTGCTTGATGGGTTTCCTCGCGATGACGAAATTCGCTCTGCTTTTGAAGCTGCAGTTAGTCTTTTTACATGATTAATAAGATTTCATGTGTCTCTCTTTTGTTTTTCGTCTGATTAATGTTTGTTTGTTGCGCAGACTAATGTAGAGCCAAAACTTGTCCTCTTTTTTTACTGTTCGGAAGAAGAGAGAGAGAAAAGAATTTTGAGCAGGAAGGAGGTCTATTGAATTATTTAATTTTGCTATATAAATATATGTATATCTGTTCTCTTATTTTATTTGATTTTGTTTTCTTGATGATTGAAGGGAAGAGGTGATGATAATGATGAATCTGTGAGGAAGAGGTTTTGGTACTTTGAAGAGCATACCCTTCCAGTGGTTGAGTACTACAGCCTAAAAGGAAAGGTTTCACGGGTAAAACACATTAACTAAACAAATCAGTTATTCTTTTTTGATTTGGTTTTCATGTTAAGTTAATAAATTGGTATCTTTGTTGGTTTAACCAAAAGATTGATGCTGGGAAACCAAAGGAAGAGGTTATGGAAGATGTTCTTGAGACTCTTTCAAGCTAGTTAAGCCCATTAATTACACAAGATGATGAAGCTGAGACCAGTACTGCATTAACCAATTTAATTCCTGAAGCCTATACTGAAGCTCAGTCTAATGATGAGATTAGTGAAGTTGGAACTGAAGCAAAAGAAGGCAATGAAATTGAAAGAGAGCCTTCAGTATTACAATGTGAGACAGAAGCTGAGGCAAAAGACCCTGACGAATTAGAAGTAAACATATCAAAGATGAGATTATAAATGTTTCCTAAGTGTCTTTGTTAGGGTCACTAATACTATCTTTTATGGTTAATGTAATGAATCTAAAAGTTTGATTGCCAGTGGAATGCAGACTTTTAACTATTAATGATAAAAATTGCAGTTGTGGAAGAAACTGCAGTAACTCCCTTCACTGACCCGTATAAATATTGAACAATAATTATTTAACAATATACATTTTTATTTATTTGTCATTTTTTGGTGTCTACTTTCTCCTGGTTCAACATATACCTTTGTTTTCCATGAGAGTGGAACGAGAACCTTGACCATTCTTTGTAGGGTATTTATTTAGGGCATTGCAAGGAAGGTCCATAAACGTGAGTTCCTTCAAAATCATTGCAAGGTCAAGAAAAGTGGGGTCCCTCTACTATAAAATGATTATTGTTAAAGTTCTTGCAAGTCCTTTCAAGACTTGCCAGACTACACATTTGGTACAATTAAATTTGGATTACAGTTCTTTAGGACTTATATTATATTTTAAGAAAAAATAATTAGTAATTATTTTATTTAAAGAAATTATTTTATTTTATTTTTCATATTTTAAATTATAATATTTTTATTTCAGTTCAGTTATATATATATATATATATATATATATATATGCTAAATCATTCTTAGTACATATTGCTGTGCGTAGTGTAATATTTGCCAAAATTTTCTTTAATATCTTTAATTATCATGTTCGTTACTGAATGAAACTCCTTGTTGGTTTGGGATTGGGATTGGACATGTGATTGAAAATGTTTCACCTATTAAATTTCTCAATTATGTTTATCAATTTATTTTGCTATTCTTTATATAGGTTTTCTTAATATGTGTATCTAATTGATTACAAATGATTTTTTAAAAAAAAATTATTTTCCTTAATAAATTATGAAAAATATTATATAAATAATAAGAAAGTAAATGGACATTTTAAAAACATATTTTAAAAAAATGAACAGCAAATAACTCAATCTAACTCATAGGTCAACCCAAATGATTTGATATTAATTATTAAAATATTTAAAATTTTATTTTTAATTCTATATGAATTTAATTCTATTACTCATTTTTATTATTTAAGTCATTTGTGTAGAAAATAATTATATTTAATTTATTAAGCATTTAAAATGAAAACAAAAAAGTTTTAATCAAGTTCTATTGATAGAAAATTTATATGATTAAATATAATTTTTTGAAAAAATGATTACTTTTCTTAATAAATTATAAAAAAATATTGCATAAATATTAAGAAATCTAAGTAGACATTGTAAAAAAAAATGAATAACAAATAATCTAATCCTATCCTATTTATTTGATTCCAAAAGCATTTTTAACTGAAATCTGAAAGTCAACTCGAAATTTTTTTATATAAGTTTGATGGGTAAAACAATAATCCAATCCAAAAATAATTGGTATAAAAACAATCAGGTCTAAAAACGAATCCCACCCCTTTACCACCTACCTTTAAGACTGATTTTTATTTGTATTTCATCATATAAGTGTACAGGCACATTTATTTTTTGTTCCTATCTTTTTTCGAGATTGGAAGATAATCTTTTGTCTATGATTACAAATCTGAACATGATGTTTCTGTTTCATGGTGGTGGTCTTAGACCTTATGGAATAGATTATCTATACATCTTATACCTGATTACATAAGGAATAGGGAACTGTGTGATTCATGTTTATTATTTTTTATTTAAACTTAATTATTTAAAGTTCTAAATTTCATTTTTTTCATATATTCGCAACCATTTGGCTTAACAAAAATGGAAAAAGAAAAGTTCTATATATTATCTGTACAGAAATCAAAACATAGTTTTACCAAACCAATATTAGTTAGGCTTTTTATAATAATAGAATGCTTCTTCATATATATTGATAACTTTTATTTTCCCTGCTTTTTATAATTTTATTAGTTATTATTCATATAGATTTTGGGTGTATTTTAATTTTTTCTTTTATCAACTATTTAGTATTTGCGTGAACTACGGAATAGATAATTTTACACTACAGATATAATGCTTTTTCACAATTTGTATAATTTTAATTTTCAGAAAATAATTTATGTGTGTAATTTTTTCCCAAATTAGCGTACATCATGATCCAAGTTCATTACAAAATGTTTTGACTCTTATTTCATTTTTCAAATGCTCTAAATTTGGATTTTGCTATTTAGCTTTATTGATAACGTTAATTTAATATTATTATGCTACATGTTTGCTGCCAAGCTGTTTATATAAAATAGGGCAATTAAGTAATTTACTAAGTATAAAATTAAAAAGTTAACTGTTGATAACTTTTATCATCATAAAATATCAATATTAAATGACAACAACATTTACCGTCATCAAGTAATTAAAAAGATAAATGACAATTATTTTTTTGTGTTTATTAATTTTAGTGGGGATAGATAAAAATTCGTTATAATTAGAATTCTTATAATTTCTTTTATTGAATTCAAAATAAGACAAATCAGAATCAAGATATATACAACCAATTAAAATTTAAATTTAAAATTTTAACAAATAATTAATTTTGTTTTGAATATATATATATATATATATATATATATATATATATATATATATATATATACACACACACACACACATATAAATATATTGTATACAACCTAAAATATAGACATTAAATATTTTATAGATAATATATTTATTGAAATGATATATAAATTATCTATTGATAAATTATATAATTATATTATGTGTAATATTAACATTAACTATAATATTATTTACATTATGAGTAAATCATGTATTATAGATATATAATATACTATATAATTATAGTTATAAATTTATGTAGTTATAACTAGAGATACAATATATAATTTAATTACATAGATAATATATAGTTTAACTATATATTATATCATGCACTATTTATATTTAATTTACAAATATATTATTGGTATATGGATCTCAATTTAATATATTGCATCAATTTAATTTTTATGGTATAAAATAATAATACAACATTTTTATGAGGAATATTTGAATTTATTTGAGTATGAAAATTTTATTTTTTTAATTTAGAATCGAATTAAATTAAATCAAATCAGACCTATTAAAATTGAATAATCGAATTGAATCAAATCAATCTTTTTGATTCAATTCAATATGATCCTTTAATTTTTAAAAGATCAATGATTTGGTTCGATCTTGGTATTTTCAAAACATTAAATTGAAACAGACCATGCTCAACCATATCTAAAACTATATAGTTTTGACTTAAAATTACAGTGGTTTTGTTTTAGGGTTTACATAAAACTAATTCCTATCCATGCCATTTCCTTGTTTCTTACATATTGCATTTCTTAATTTTTAGATGGGTCTCTCAAAAATCCATTTATTAGTTTTGAGGCTTGCTATTTTCTTGTCTCTTAGTGCATTTCTTAGTTTTAAGTGGTCTTTCACTAACTCTATTTCTTTGTTGTAGTGGGTCTCTCATAAACTCCATTTTTATTGCTTTTTTTTTAAAAAAAAAATTTCCCTCTTCAATTCCTTTTTAAGGGTTTGTATGGGTGTGGATTATAGAGAGTTAAGGAATGAAATGTAAATGGGGCTAATAAGTTAATTTTGTTTGTGAGTTTTTTTAGAGTGTAAATGAGAGTAAATTAAGGTTAAAAATTTACATCCATTTATGTTCAAATATCTATTTTTCTTAACTCCAAATCAAGGGTTAAATAATGGAATGAAAAGATTTTAAATAATTACATTCTATTCTATACCTTTCTATTCCATTCCATTATACACCTTTCCACTCCAAAAAAAACTCTCATACAATACCCAAGTTTTTATTTTTGCAATACTTATTGCATTCCCTTTTCAAATTTGACATTCTCTCATTTATCTTTTATTTCAATGTTGACATTCTCTAATTTATCTTTTACATCAAATATTTATTAAGGCATTTTAAATCACTAGCTATTCAATTTGATTGACTTTATTTTTCTAATTTGTGCACTAAATCTTATTGATATTCTCTAATACTTGTGGGTTTTGCTTGCTTTTATTGATATTTAATTTTACTTATTTCATTTTATATCACTATCTTTACTCGACTTTACATTGTATTATTTGATTGACATATCTAATAATTGACTTCTACAATAATTACTTATGTAATGATTAAAAATATTTATTGCAGATAGCTAATATTTGTTTCCATTATGAAAATATATTTCAAGCTAATTACTTATCTTGTGGAAGATATAGGGGATAATTGCTAAATATTTATCAGTTTCATGAAAAGATAAAAACAATTGGCTGACTCCATCTCTAATTGTACCACTTTTATTCACTAATATCAACTTTTTCTAATCATAGTAAAATATTCTCTAAACTTTTTGTTTTGGGTATAAAATGATTTTCAATGCAAAGAATGGATTAAACTCCTAAGAGATCTATTTATACAAGATAATTTTGTCTTTTATTTGATTCTTTTATAATACATGTTGAAAAGTTCTCATATTTACTCTTTGCAGATTTCAAAATCAGTATTCTAACCCTTAATATGCAAGTAAAAATAATCAATTTCCTCAATATTGAAGATGCTCTAAAAACAAGTCGCATAAAATCATTTCACCAAGAGTTGTGGAAATGCACACCAGTTGTCCATACAGAGATTTGGCCAAGCAATATCAACCAATCTTTAGATCAAATTGAAAGAGAGTTAGCTTTTAGAGATGCTGATTTAGAAAGCATTAGCATAACTATGTGGATGATGACTTTGTTGATCTTGATATCTTCTACTTAAAAATAATTTTCAAGATTCTAGAAAACTTAAATATTAAGAAGATGTATTTTCAGATCAACGTTGATCTTGACTCCATCATTGAGTGGCCACTACACATTTTCACATTAACGAAATTATACTTGGATATGGGTTTGAGTTTAACATTGCATGGACTGCCACTAGGGGTGAGCAAAGTTTAGTCTAATTTGGAGATTTATAAATCTCTAAGACTGGACCAAAATTTTAGGATTTTAAAAATGGAGAACCGATATCATCTTAAATTTTTGGTCCAGTTAGATTCGATTTCTTACAAATTGAGGATGACTTAGTTCGATTAATTGATTAATGATTGAAAAATTTGTTGTAGATAGTTAACATTTGTTTTCATTATGAAAATACATTTGAGGTTAATCAGTTATCTTATGGAAGAAATAGAGGGCAGTTGCTAAATATATTTCAGCTTCATGAAAAGATAAAGATAATTAACTAACTTCATCTCTAACTATATCACTTTCATTCACTAATATCAACTTTTCCTAATCATACTCTTCATAAGAAAATGTACTCTAGACTTTTTTTTTTTTTGTGTAAAATGGTTTTCAATACAAAGTACGGATAAACTTCTAGGATACTTATTGATTCAAGTACAAGATGTTTTTGTGTTTTGTTTAATTCTTTCATAATACACGTTGAAAAGTAATATTTACTCTTTGCAGATTTCAAAACAAGTATTCTAACCCCTTAATATTCACCTAAAAATAATCTATTTCCTCGACATTTAAGATGCTTTAAAAAAAGTCACGTAACATCATTTTATCAAGACTTGTATAAAAGCATGCTAGCTATCAATAAAGAGATTAGGCCAGACAATATCAATCAATCTTTAAATCAAATTGAAAGAGTGTTAGATTTCAGAGATGTTGATTTAGAGAGCATTAGCATAATCATGTGGGGTGATGACTTTATTGATCTTGGTGTCTTCCACTTAAAAATAATTTTCAAAATTCTAGAGAACTTAAAGATTAAGAACATGCATTTTCAGGTCAATGTTGATCTTGACTCCATCATTAAGTGACCACTACACATTTTCACATTAAAGGAATTACACTTGGATATGGGTTTGAGTTTAACATTGCATAGACTGTCACTAGGGTGGACATGGTTTGGCCCAATTCAAGAATTTATAAATCTTAATATTGAAATTTCAAAAATTTTATAAATGGAGAACTGATATCATTCTAATTTTTTGGTCTAATTTGATTTGATTTCTAATAAATTTGGGACAGCTTGGTTTGGTTCTTCAATTAATGACTAACAAAAATTATTGCAGATAGCTAATATTTAATTCCATTATGAAAACATATTTTAAGCTAATTACTTTTCTTGTGAAAGAAATAATAGTAGTTCCTAAATATTTATTATTTTCATGAAAAGACAAAAACAATTAGTTGACTTCATCCCCAATTGTACCATTATTATTCACTGATATCAACTTTTTCTAATCATAGTAAAATATTCTCGACTCTTTTTTTGTATAACATAATTTTCAATGCAAATAATGGACTAAAATCCTAAGAGACCTATTGATTCAATACAAGATGCTTTTTTCTTTTATTTAATTCTTTCATAATATATGTTGAAAAGTGCTAATATTTACTCTTTGTCAATTTTAAAATCAGTATCTTAACCTTTGACATTCACCTACAAATAATCTCTTTTCTCAATATTGAAGATGCTCTAAAAACAAATTACGTAACATCATTTTATCAAGTCTTGTGGAAATGCATGTCAGCTGTCAATACAAAGATCAAACCAAACAATATCAACCAAGCTTTAAATCAAATTGAAAGAGTGTTAACTTTTTAGAAATGTTGATTTAAAAGGTATTAGCATAACCATATGAGTGATAACTATGTTGACCTTGATGTCTTCTACGTAAAAATAATTTTCAAGATTCTAGAGAACCGGAAGATTAAAAAATGCATTTCAAATCAACGTTGATATCGACTCCATCATTAAGTGGCAACAACACATTTTCACATTAAAGGAATTACACTTGAATATAGGTTTGAGTTTAGCACTACATGGACTGCCATTAGTGGTGAGCACAATTTGGTCCAATTTAGAGATTTATAAATCTCCAGGACCGAACTAAAATTTCAGGATTTAAAAAATAGAGAACTGGTACCATCTTAAATTTTCAGTCTGGCAGTTTAGTTCTTTGATTAATGATTAAATAAAGTTGTTGCAAATAGCTAATATTTGTTTTCATTATGAAAATACATTTTAGGTTAATTACTTGTTTTATGGAGGAAATAGGGGGCAATTGCTAAATATTTATCAATTTCATAAAAAGACAAAAATAATTAGCTAACTTAATCTCTAACTATACCACTTTTATTCACTAATATCAACTTTTCTAATTTTACTCTTCGTCGTAAAATGTTCTTTGGATTTTTTTTAATGCAAAAATGAGTTTTAATGCAAAGTATGGATAAATTCCTAGGGTACTTATTGATTCAGGTACAATATATTTTTGTCTTTTGTTTGATTCTTTCACAATACATGTTAAAAAGTGCTAATATATACTTTTTGCAAATTTCAAAAACATTATTCTAACCCTTGACATTCACCTAAAAATAATCTTTTTCCTCTATATTAAAGATGCTCTAAAAAAAGTCACATAACATCATTTTATTGAGACTTATGAAATGCATACTAATTGTCAATATAGAGATCAAGCTAGATAATACCAATCAATCTTTAAATCAAATTGAAAGAGTATAGTTTTCAGAGATGCTAATTTAGAAAGCATTATCATAATCATGTGTGGTGATGATTTTGTTGATCTTGATGTCTTTCACTTGAAAATAATTTTTAAGATTCTAGAGAACTTGAAACTTAGGAAGATGCATTTGCAAATTAATGTTGATCTTGACTTCATCATTGAGTGGTCACTGCACATTTACACATTAAAGTAATTACACTTTGATATGAGTTTGAGTTTATCATTGCATGGACTGCCACTAAGGTGAGCACTGTTTAGTCCAATTTAGGAATTTATAAATCTTAGGATCGAAATTTCAAAGATTTTATAAATGGAGAGTTAGTAACATCCCAATTTTTCAAGTTAATTTAAGTTGATTTCTTATAATTTGGGATGACTCAGTTTGGTTTTTCAATTAATACTTAAAAAAATTTGTTACAGATAGCTAATATTTTTTCCATTATGAAAATATATTTTAGGCTAATTAATTGTCTTGTTGAAAACATAAGGGGTAGTAGCTAAATATTTATCAACTTCATGAAAAGTTAAAAATAATTAACTGGCTCCATCTCTAACTATATCACTTTTATTTACAAAAATCAACTTTTTCTAATTATACTTTTTACAATAAAAATGTTTTCTATTCTTTTTTTTTTTATGTAAAATGATTTTCAATGCGAAGAATGGATTAAACTCCTAGAAGACCTGTTCATTTAGGTACAAGATATTTTTGTCTTTTATTTGATTCTTTCACAATACATGCTCAAAAATGTCAATCTTTACTTTTTTTCAGATTTCATAATTAGTAGTCTAACCCTTGGCATTCACCTAAAAATAATTTCTTTCCTCGATATTGAAGATACTTTCAAAACAAGTTGCATAACATCATTCTATTGAGACTCATAGAAATACATGCCAACTGTCAATACATAGATCAGGCCAGTAATTAACTAATCTTTAAATCTAATTGAAAGTACTTGCTTTTAGAGATGCTGATTTAGAAAATATTAGCATAACCATGTGGGAATGACTTAGTTGATCTTGATGTCTTTCGTTTGAAAATAATTTCAAGATTCTAGAGAACTTGAAGATAAAGAAGATGCACTTTTAGATCAATATTGATCTTGACCCCATCATTGAGTCGTCACTACACATTTTCACATTAAAGGAATTACACTTGGATATGGGTTTTAGTTTAGCATTGCATGGATTGCCATTAAGGTGAACACGATTTGGCCTAATTCTGGAATTTATAAATCTTAGGACCAAAATTTCAAAGATTTTATAAATGGAGAACCAGTCTCATCTCAAATTTTTAGTCTAATTTAGTTTGATTTCTTATAAATTGAAGATGAGTTAGCTTGGTTCTCCAGTTAATGCTTAAAAAGTTTGTTTTAAATAACTAATGTTTATTTCCATTATCAAAATATACTTTAAGTTAATTAATTGTCTTATGGAAGAAATAAGAGATAGTTACTAAATGTTTATCAACTTCATAAAAGATAAAAATAATTAGCTGACTCTAGCTCTAATTGTATCACTTTTATCTACTAATATCAACTTTTTCAAATCATATTCTTTATAATATGTTTTTTAGACTTGTTTTTTGTGTAAAATGATTTTTAATGCAAATAATGGATTAAACTACTAGAAGACCTATTAATTTAGGTACAAGGTATTTTTGTCTTTTGATTGATTCTTTCACGGTATTTGTTGAAAAGTGTCAATCTTTACTCTTTGCATATTTCAAAATTAGTATCTAATCCTTGAGATTCACCTAAAAATAATCTTGTTGTTCAATATTGAGCATTCTCTAAAAAAAAGTCACATAGCATTATTCTATCGAGACTTATGGAAACAAATGTCAATTGTCAATATAAAGATCATGATAGTAATATCAACCAATCTTTAAATCTAATTGACAATATTAGCTTTTAGAGATGTTGGTTTACAAAGCATTAGTTTAACCATGTGGGGTGACAACTTAGTTGATCTTGATGTCTTCCACTTGAAAATATTTTTTAAGATTCTAGAGAACTTGAAGATTCAAAAGATGCATTTTTCAAATCAATGTTGATCTTGACTCCATCATTGAGTGACCACTATACATTTTCATGTTAAAGAAATTATACTTGGGTATGGGTTTGAGTTTAGCATTGCATATATTACCACTAGGGGTGAGCATGGTTTGGTCCAACTCAAAAATTTATAAATCTCCAAGACCAGACAAAAATTTCAAGCATTTTAAAAATATAGAATTGGTACCATCCTAAATTTTCGAATTAATTTTTTACAAATACAAGATGACTTAGTTCAGTTCTTCGGTTATTTTGAATGGTTAGGTTCAATTCGGTACTGGTTCGAGTATTTAGTTATTTTAATTTATTAAAATTAAAATTTTTAATTTTAATTTTTATGAACCAAAATAAAATAAATTTTATATTTCTTACTTTTAATTATTCAAAGATTAAAATAAATAAGTTATAATTTAACAAATAATAACTATAAAATAAATAAGTTATAATTTAACAAATAATAACTATCTTACATATTAAATATTAAATTAAAATTATTTATGATATTTACTGCTAATTTATAATTTATAATTAATAATTAATAAATAGTCTAATTATTAATTACGAAGAGTAGTAATTATTATTTATATATACTAATTGGGTGAGTTAACTAATAAAACTAATAACCAAAATACTTATTTAGTTATATATATATGTGTGTGCGCGCCTGCATGCACATATAAAACTATGTTTCAATCTGATTCTTAGCTCAGGTAATATAAAATCTCTAGTATCATCTCAATTAAAAAATCAGTACAATTCAGTTCAAGTAATTTGTTGTTCACATCAGGAATTTTTTATTTCAATTTAGCCTAATTCAATTATTTGATCCAATTTGAGAATTTTCGAGTTTTATACTCTTCCCTAAATGCCATAACTACAAAATTTAGAAGCAATCACCTTAAGGCATCTTCCCATATAACTCGCTTGTTCAACTAGTTATTGGATGCACCAATTTGAAGCAAATGGCCATTCATGATCTAAGTATAAAAATATACTCGATTGACTTACAACTTCAGAGCTCACCTATTTCTATATTTCAATTGTTGAAGTTCAAATCAATGAAGTGATTGACTTATCTTTCACTTTGAGGGCACCAAAATTAAAATTCATAGAATATGGATATGTTGCAATCCAAGCTTTCAATATAGTAGGTACTTCGGTGTAATAGGTTGATATTGTTATAGCATTCTCATACATAATTGAGCAAATATAGTTGATTAAAATTGGTAGTTCATTTACCAATTTGTTGCATTACATCTCTAAATTTGCTACGAGAATGCACTTGAGTCAAACCACACTAGAGGTAAATTATTTCAGATCTATACTATTTTAATAGGAAGCATAATGTTTGTGATGTAACTTGTATTATTTTAATGGCATAGTAACTTCTTATGGAGGTTTTTTTGCAAGCTTTATCTATTGCTACTATCAACATGCCTAGTGACCTATATTTGAGCTAATTGAAGTTTACAAATCCTGTGCAGCATCACCATATAGATGTGGCTCGACACATCTTTAGACATGAAACAAGTACATATAGGATTTAAAATTGAGGTAAATTCAAGTTGATGCAATTTCAAGCATAAGGAAATTTGAAAACATGAGAATAAAAATTATAAAAATATATAATATCAATGATTAATTAATTGAATTTATATATGAGGATATTGGACACGATTCTGTTGGAGGTAATGAAAATTAGGGAGTAGATAAATACGCCATTAAATCCATAATTATGGAGGGTTTTGATGAGACAAATCAACAAATGAGAGTCCTCTATTGTGAGAAATCTCTTTAAGGTTGGAGAAACTACACATAGGTGGAGTGCAGTAGCTATCACCAACAATCAAGAAAGATATCAAAACCATGTTGTCATTTGGTGCTTACTTTTAAGGGGGTATTTGGTAGGGTTAATGAAGGTCAACAATGAAGGGAATTAACTGCTAGTTTTTATTCTCCTTGTTTAGTACAAATTTTATTCAAAGTGTTAACTATTAACCCCTTAACTGTTAACCCCTTTTTAGTGCATTTTTGTTAACCTCCTTCCCCCTAAGTTAAAAAGGCTGAAAAGATGATGGAGAATAAAAAAAAAATATTTCTTGCATTGTGTTGACATTAATATAAATAATATAAAGTTATTAGAATACAAATATTAATAATTTAAAATTAATCTATATATTATTAGAAAACAAAAATTAATAATATAAAATTTTATTAATATAGTAATTATTACTAATATATCAAAATTATTAATGTAATAATATGATTATTATAAAAGTGATATTAATATACTAATAAAAATATTAACAATATAATAATTGTTTATAATATATAATTTCATAATAACATATTATAATAGTATCAAAATATTAATACTATATATTAATAGTATCAATGACAAGTTCAGAACAAATTTTACTCAACATCACAATTATAATATTAAAGAACCAAAGGAAGTCCAATATCTTCATAATAGAAAACACAAAATTAGCAGCATTTAAATCACTACTTCATATGCCATAATTAAATACTAAGCTAAACCTCTTAAATTCTTATTTACCCCTAATGATTGAAACCGGTAATTTAGATCAATATATATAATTGTTAAACAACATTCCTAAGCTTGAACGTAAATTATTCTATACCACTTAGAGCACTCAAAATAAATGCTACTTCAATCAGAACTACACTCACAAACTCAAAAACCAAAGTTCAAGTAGCTACAGACATCGGCGTTTTCTAGCAACATTCAACAAGGCTGACCATGTCGCTAAGTGCAGCTCTCTCCATTGATTCCAATGCCACCAATCGAGCATTCTAACTCTAAGTCATATGCGAGAGATTGAATTTGTGAGATACTAGCATTTTAGTGCTTGCATTTATCTACAATGCTCAATCTAAAGCATTCCACATGCCTATTCTTGATGTGGAACCATGTTTAACAACCTCTTCATCAATATTACATGCTTTTAGATTGCTATTCAATTCTAAATATAGACAAATTAATGTTATTCGTAGATAGCCAGATTATGATTCTCGACAATTACCCTTTGTATGGAAAAATGGTAAAGAGGAACAAAAAATGAAAGGGGAGAAAATGATAGTAGAGAAAGTGAAGTCGGAGAAAATGTATAATTTCTTATTTTATATGAAAAAGGTGAAAATTGAAGAAAAGAAAAAATAGGAGAAAATATATTTTCTTTACTCAAAATGATCATTAAACATCTGTGAAAGTTAAATTCATGTTTTTGCCTTTTATAATTTAAATGAATTTTATCTTTTAGCTTATTTTAAAAGGATAATACAAAAAATTAACTTTATTTTCTCCTCAGTCTAAATCAGTCCAAAAAAAAGTTGATCAAGCTCGATTTGAAAGAAAACTCAAAATGATTAGAAAATTTTTGAATCAAACCCAACAAGATTGGAACCTATGGATCTATGCGAATTGATCCAATTTTGATATGATCCACAAGTCGACTCGATTTAAATTATTTAAAATATATTTAAAATAAAAAATATTTTTTATTTTTAATTTAATATAAACTCAATTCAATTACTCATGTTTGTAATGTATAGTCATTTCTTTTTTAAAAAATAAATTATATTTAATTTATTAAGAATTTACAAAAATAAAAAATTTCAATCAATTTCTATTTATATAAAATTTACTTGATTAAAAAAATATTTTAAAGAAAATTATTATTAAATATTTAAATACAAATAAAAAAGTCTAATCAAATTTTGCTAATTAAAAATCTATCTGATTAAATAATAAATTTTTAAAAATTTATTGTAAGACATCACACTAATAAAAAAGAATTTAAATAAAAATTTTAACAATATATTTTTTTAAAAAAAGTGAATAACAAATGACTCTATCAAAAATATTATTTTTAAGTATAAATTCGAAACTCAATCTAAAATTCTTTTTTATATACAAGAATGGATGATCTAAATCCGACAAAACTCAAGCAACTCGACTCAATCTAAGAATAGGACTAAAAAATGATTCAACTCGAAATGATCAAATTCGACCTGTTGTCACCTCTATTTGTGAACTAAAGGGTATTTAAATCATTCAATTTTTTCTTCTACTTATTTTCTCCTACATTCCCAACAAAAGAAAATTCTCATTCTCCAAATATTTTTACTCTCCTCTCTTTTTCCCCTCCTTTTTCTCCCATTCCCAAATAAAGGGTTAATAATGTTGTGAGATTTCAAATAGTTATTGACTATATGAGTGATGGATTGAGATTCTTTCATGTTTTGATTAACATGACCTATCATGTTAAAACAATCTTCACCCTTCATTTTAAAATGAATGGTTGAGATTTAATCTTATCATATAAGTACTCATTTCTTGAAAATTTATATCTAATTTTTCCAATGAAATCTCAACCATTCATTTGAAATGAAGAGTAAAGATTATTCTAACGTGATAGGTCATGTTAATCAAACATGAGAGAATCTCAATCCTATGAATGATTGTATCTATCTTGTAATATAAATTGGTCGATTCTATAAGATTTTGGTTGAACTTTTGTGACTGTTTTGGTTGTTTTTATCTATTCTTTTTTTGTTTTGTTTAGTGATTTGATATTTGTTATTATGTAGCCACAGTTTCTAACATAAATGGTTTTGCTAAAGCACCAGTGTGACATGTTGTGATGATCCAGTCATGAGTTTTGATTTTTACTTTTTATGATTGTTAGTGTCTTAACAATTCATTTGGAGTTGGAGCTATTTAGTATTAAAAATTAGTCAATATCAGTGGTCTCTTATTTCTTAGACAATGGATTTTTAAAATCAATTTCCTTTATTCTCTGAGAATCATAGGCACTCAACTTCTATTGTTAATAATAAGCACATTTCAAGTGTTTTGTAAGTTATAAAGTAAGAAATGAATGAGAAAAAAAACAAGTTGTATCAATGTAGTATCCTAAGAGTATGTTATTTGTGCTAGATTGATCCAAATCTTATTTACTTTATTTGAAATCTTAGTTTGGAACATTGGAAAAAATGAATTCAAAGTTTGTTTTAGTAAATAAATGGATAGAGTTCTACAATTCTAATTATAGGTAAACACAAAAGCAACATGCTTAAGTGTGTTTGGAATGTGTTAGTTATGGTGAATATGGGACATTTGAATTGCAATAATCTCTTTTAGTGTTTGCCAAATTTCACTTTACATTTGATAACACTTTTAACTATTTATTATAATAGGCTAGACAAAGAAGCATTCAAGAAAGATGATGAAGAATAGATATTACCCCATCAAAATCATATGCACTATATGTTGCATCATGTACTTTAAAATGAATAACATGAATACTATCTTAATATGTCATAATAGCATGTAATTTTATAACCTATAGTACCACATCGATAATCATTCTAGTATCATAAACACACATTAATCTAGAATTGATTTGATAATTTTAGTAATTTTAATGAAATTTGAGATTATTTTATGAGGTTTTTGTGCAATTAGAAAGTAACTTTAACTCTAATATAAATTGTTTTTCATATTCTTTGGTTAATTGACTCCGCTCACAAAATTGAGGCACTTTTACTCTTGTTTTTTTTGTTTTATTTTGTTCATTTTCTATTCGATTTTTGTATTGTTTTTGTTGTTATGGCAAGTCACTCATTTCATGCCTTCAATTTTAGAGCTACTAAACATTTTAAGTACTTTATCAATTAGTTTTTTGGTTTTAGTTTTAGTTTTTTTTTTTTTTTTATAAAATCAGTAATTTCATTGATTAATTTATATGACTTTTTTGTTTGTTTGATTTTTCTGTCTTTGAATTTGTAGCAATTTGTTCATGCAATGCAATACTATGGCTTTTTTAATCTTTGTCCTTTGAGGTTAAATTCTTGCATCTTCAAGACTAGCTAGCATGTGTAATAATGAAGTTTAAATATTTGTAACTTTACTTTCTTTTTAGATATCTAAATTACTTACTAAATGATAGAGTTTTAATCGTATTTTATGGATAATGGCTTAATTTCATTTTGCTTGGATCAATTTAAAATATTGCTAGGAGGCTTCAAAGACCATCAATGATTTTTTTAAAAAAAAATTACATGAAAATAAGATATTATACCGAAGTGCATTGTGTGTGTGTATACATATATATATATATATATATATATATATATATATATATATATATATATATATATATATATATATATATATATATATATATATTATAATATATTTAAAAAAAAAATTTTTATATATATAAAAAAAAATAAAAAT
>CATIWR010312194.1:0-11023 GCA_949677035.1 Omphalea diandra | reverse complement strand
ATTCGTCCTTCAGTTTCACTACTAGTCAGTGGCACCTGAAAGTAAACTATTATACTCAACAAACGGTTTGTTTGACATTAAGGGCTAAAACAAAAACCCAAGTTGAAACTGTTGTTTATTTCTTTGGTATTTTTATGCACAGAACAGATCAACTTTTCTTCAAAAACAATTACTGGCTTAATTATAACATCTATCCTTAATTCCGAACTAACTGAGATGGCCTTAATATTATTTTAGGCTGCGCTCTATTGCTATATGCTTAATTAGGATTCTGGACATGTTACATAGTTATCTTTCCATTTTTAGAATGACTGTGGTTGAGACAAACGACCGACGAAACATTTCTATGCTTGACCTATGAAAATTTCTATGGTGTCGGCTATAGCATTTAATATACACAGACCCAGTCTGTCGCTTAATATTCGTACATATGTGACCTGTTAAATTGTTGACTCCACAGTTTCCTGTATACTTCCTATGTGACAAATTTGACGCATCTCCTTCTTCTTGAATTATTACTTTGATGGCTGAACGCCTGAGCTGTGGTGCACATGATCACAAAGTCAGACTCCTGCTATTGAATCCTTTAACAAAAGCAGGGGCGGAGCAACTGTTTATTGAGTGGGGTTAAGATACCCCACTTAAATTATATGGTAGCTCTTATTCATTGAAATTTATAAAGTGACCCTACTCAAATCTTTTAAAAATTTCTAGATTTTTATACATTTATGTTGACTATTGAATTTTATGAAGTAACCCATTTAAATTTATAAAATTATTTTAAAATTTTATGAATTTATGATTATCCACTAAACTTGTAAAGTAACCAATAAAATTTTTCTTTATTTTTATGAATTTTACACATTATCCATTAAACTTTATAAATTTTATCTTTGAAATTATTTATATGTCATTCATATTTTCATTTTTAATTATATTTTTAATTTATTATTTCCAGACGTATGCAAAAACATATATTTTCAAAAATAAAAAATAAATATATATTTCAAAAATACTTAACAGCAAAAGAAAAATCAAGTGAAAATTATTTTTTACTTGCCAACAAAGTAAAAATAAAAGATAAACAAAAAGTTAGGCTTTACCTATTTAGGCAAAATTATTTTATTTTTAAAAGTTATTTTGTGAGTTCATAATTTATTTTTCTTATTTTGTATGTCTATTATAATGTAATTCAAAATTATTGTTTAGTATTTGGGTTGCTCATAAAAATATTATATTTTATTAAATATAAAAACTATATAAAAATGATAATATATAACTAATGGTTTGCATCAACTATTTTTGATTTCACTACTAAAATTTTTAGCTCCATCATTAATCAAAACCACACAAATACAACTAATACTGGAATCGTCTTCAGACTATGAAATCTCAAATTTGAATACTAATTAAAGCTAAATTAACAAAATAGAAATCAAATGAATACAAACGTAAATTTTAAAATTATAAAAAATTTTAACTTAACTTAATTTAATTTAAAATTAATTAACATTGGCTAGTCGGATCCATTTTTTATTGATCTGAAATAACATATTATTAGTTTCTAGAAAGCAGAATAACATAAAATTACCCCTAAGAGTGATAGATCAAAGTTTGCAAGGATTCCAAGCAAATAATTTTGTCATAAACGCAAATCAAAAGATTCTGGGCTTGAGAAATGATTGCAAGGGGTGACAATATGTGAATTAATGTTTTTGCCAACGAAATGTCATTTCACCTCAATCTATGGATTAGTGTTTTTTTTTTTTTTATTGACTTGTCATTTCATTTTATAAAGTTGTGGGATCCCATGAATGATCACTAGGCTTCCTTGAGATATCCTAAGATCGCCACTGAAATTAAACATGTCCTCCCACGTACCACTTCATTTCCGTACCGTAGGATAAGATTACTAGTCTTGATAGATTTGCTGCTCTTTGCCTTTGGCTATCTCTCTGTCATCTCCCTTTCCAACAGCGACCAATTTTCTGCTTTTGGCATTTTCTCATGTTGAGAAACAGTATTATTATTGTTATATATATATATATAGATAGTGTTCCAAGGATAATTTTTTTAAAAAACATAATAACTTTGATTATAGTTTCAACACGTTTCTCGGGACGGTTCTAATATTGAATTAAAAGCTAAATAGTTAAATTAGCCAATATCAATTAAATTATGCTTTTAAGCTGACTATCATTCTATATTTCAGTTGAAAAAACAATCTGCAAATGTGGGTCTACGCACTTTGAATTTTCACCCAAGAACAGCTTATGTTGAATCAGATTGTTAACTAGCTACGTCAGGTGGGTAACTTAGTACACTGGTTGATCAAAAAAATAATATTTGTACTGTACTGTCTCACGGAAGGGTGACAAGAAGATTCACTAACCACATGCATCCAATCTAAAATGTTTCAAAAGCTTTGTTCATTCTCAAAACTCGTTTTTCGCGTCAAAGGTATGGAGTTAGCAAAGTTACATAGTTAGCTTGATCTAATGCGAGCAATATATCCTTGGTTGCATTGTCTCACTATTGCTAGGTTTTTATGAGAGTCAAAAGAGAAGATGTGAACACAGTTAGTAAGGTTCAGAGTTTCCAGTTTCTGAAATATTAATGGGTAGTAGCTAGCTAGTCGGCATCGATAGAGAGTAATATATTTGTGATTGAAAATGTTTATTATTCTTTTCCTTAACCATTTTATCTCTTCTTATGTTCCAAATTCCTGAAATTAGGGTTTAGGATAGTACGGCTGTGGATGTTTGGGTAGGGGACAAAAGATTAGAGCTAAGAAGGTGACATGGTGTAAAATGGGGAAAGATAATCTAATGACCTATGTATGCACATATCACCCTAAAATAAATATAAAAATGATCCTTACATGTTGACAATTGATAAATGATAATGATCCTGCATGCATGTTGAGGAATCTATAGGAGTTTGAGGTTTTATGACCATTAATCTTTGAAATCCAACTATTACTATTTTGTGCTTAAAACTAAAACAAGTGGAAGAAATCTGCAGAGCAAGTTCAAGTGCAAGTGCATCAAGAACTCTAAGAACCACATGAACAAAAAGAAAAAAACCAACAAGCATATTATTAGTTTAATTGAAAAGCCTAATCATTGCCATGTTTTATATTCTTGGTAGAATTCAACTGTATTATCAAGAGAATGGAAACACATGAATCAAATTACAAAAGATTAGAATGTTTTGGGAGGGGGGGGGTTTCATTTCACAAGTATGTGGCCATATATCCTTTAATGTGACAATTGACAGTTCATCTGCCACTGTTTTTATGCAGATGGTGGGTTTCTAAGGACAAGGTAATCTTATGTGAGTAATGATACTACGTGTTTCTTACTCTCCTTTGTTATCTAGTTATGTTGATTCTTCATTTGGATAAATGCATGTGAGGCTTTTTATACATTTTAAACTTGTCATATGAATCAGAATCACCTTAATGTTGGAAAGGTATTACAGTAAGCGTTACTATGGATTGTTGCAGAATGGAAGTGAAATTTCATGAGTGTATGATTGAAGAAAGAATATTGAGAATTATATGATTGTGAAAGAACAAAGAATGTGGATTATCGTTGTTTGACAAAGAAATGTCATTCCACATATATCTCAAGGATTTGGGAACACATAAGTAATGATAGAATGGAGGCGGGGATATTTTTTGTTCTGTCAACATTTTAGTTTCTTTATTGACATTTCACCTATGCAACAACTTGTAAGAACATGTCCAGCTAGATACCACACTGATGCGGTACAAAAGGATTAGATTACTTGTCTTGGATAGGTTGCTGTTCTTGACTCTATTTCCTTCCCTGTTCCTTTCCCTTCACAGGCAGAACTACATACTGCAAGTTGTCTTTGTAATATTCTACACGCTTCAAGTTCTTGGTTCTAGGTATATGCATGTTATTCTATTTATTGAAGTTATTCAATGGACTTATCCATTTCAGTTTTTGAGTTTAGTGCTTTCAATAAAGAACAAAAAACCAAAAAGCATTATATTTGAGGTTTTTCTTTTTTTTTTTTTTAGATAGGAAATCTTTTAAAAGAATTGGAATTGTTGGAATTTGAAATCCTGACCTCTTGTAGTATAAGACATAACCCTAAAATTAGTCCACTAATATCTATGAACGTATTATTAGGTTTATGAACATTAGTTCAGGTATAATCTCCAGACGCGGATGCATGCATTAAGCATTCATCCATCTAAGAAAACATGTGCGTGCCTGACATTTCCTATATAGTAAAAAGAATCCGTGCACAGAACACAGATTCTTGTTGGCACCATCTTGAGTGAATATTTGCCAATATTGTCTAATGACAGGCGGGCAACAGGAAGATTCATTGCATCCAGTCTTGCTAGCACTAATATAGGTTGTGGGTTCTGACTAGTCTGGGTCAGATCTCAAACGGAGGAAACTCTCTCAATGTTTAGTTCATTGCTTAAGGAAACCAAGCTTCTTACCATTCGATTAACTAACATTGTATTACGTGTCTACTTTTTAGGATAAAAATAAGTTAGCATGTATAGTGTGGAATGAGCAAGCATATAACATGTTAAATAGTTGTACGTTAATAAGCAATGTGCTTGTCACTAATTAACAGGCAAATTTACGTATAAATAAGGTTGTTTACTAGCGTAAAGCAAGGTCGCGTCACGAGGCTTATAATTAAACACGAAGTTTTGGCAATGTGTTTTTCTGTCACTATCAAAATGCTAGTTCCAGGAGAATTTGACTTGATTTGTATCATGGAAATGAATTCCAGAATGGGTTTGATTTTAGACAATTGTACGTGGTGTGTGTCATTGTCCCTTTCAGAACTTAGTTACGCTTTTGTAGATATACTGATATTGTACAATAGTAAAGCGACGCACAGTAGGCACCACCATGTTCATCTCTTCGCTTGGGCTTCCGTTGGAGATCAGCCTTGTCATCTACTGGTGACTGGAGAGGGAGATCGATGGGTGGGGGAGAAACAACTTTTGTTTTTTTGTAGGCATTTTTTGACGAAATGGACAATTACAGACGCGCGTGGGAGGATGGAATGGGACCAGTAGGTTAGAGACACATGGAGGCGTATTCTCTTTCGCCTGTCACCACCGGAGATGGCGTGATGCTCGTGTTTTACTTCGATTCAATTGATCTTGTTGGCCCTGTCAACTTGTTTTAAGCAATGGCATTTTAAGGTTATTGTTCGTCCTCATAAGGCCATGGTTATGGATTCATATAAGAAGAGGAGAAACAATTTGCTGGTTGGTGGTTTGTATGGGTGGTGGCTGATAATTTCATGGTTATCATTTGATGTGTTCTTTGGGTCTGTCTGTAGATGTTTTGTGGACTGGTGGGTGGAGATGTGGGTAGTGGCTGATGTAGGAGATAGGTCTGCATCTGAGCTATGGTTAGGCTCTGTATTCGTGTGTGAGAGCGAAAAACAGAGAAAAAGGAGTTTAAAAAAAAATTAATGGGAGTTAAGTGGGTCACATTACATTTAAATTATTAAAAATGAATTGATTTAATTTTGATCAATTTGAATTTAAATTATTAAAAGTTTGTAATATTTTTTAAAAATAAAATAATACTTTTATTAAAATAAAAATTATAAATAATTCTATCTGGATTTATTAAAAAAAGATATGATACAAAAATAACTTAATTTGATCATTTATCTCTAAAAATGATACATAAATGTATTTCAATTGCTACCAACATTTGAAGCATTGGCCATTATAATAAATAAAACTTTTTAATTTAACTTTAGAAGTGAAATGAGAACTTATTGCGAATTCATTTCATAGTTGATTCAACATTAGTCAATATTATTTTACCAAAAAATATTAATCAATAGTAATTATAATTTCCATCTAAATTAAAATTATTAAAATCTAAAAATTAAAGGAAATGATAAGAAAATAAGATCTTATCATGCAGAATTGCTTTCAGTTAATTTCATTGTTAGGGAAGCAAATCTAGTTGAAATATAAGAATTAAAGAGTATTAGATTTTTCTTTATTTTTTTTTTCTTTTTGAACTTGAAAAGGGGGATTTCAACTTGAGTTTTTTACCCAAGAAAAGAAAAGATGGACTATACTAGCTAAATTTATGCCTGAAAATAACAATATAAATTCATCATTCATTAGTCTACAACGTTTTCATAAATTTTCATACACACACACACACACTAAGGAAGTGCAAGACAACAAACTAATAAAAGAAATAATAAAATAGAAAAAGAAAGAAAGAAAGAAAGAAAACCTTTCATATTGCTAAAACACTACATATGCAAATGTAACGTAGTCAATTATTGAGCTCAACAATAATCTTCTTCACCTTCCTTCCTTCTGTGCTCTTAGAATTTCTGCAACTCCTCATGTCAGGCAGCATGGAATATATTTGAATATGTACTCAGCTAGTTCCAATAGTAAAAGATCACCTTTAATGAAAACTGCCATTTCTTCAATTCATTTGACACCTTATTATTGCATTATAGCCGAAGAATGAGAGATCCTTTTGAAGCTTCCAGTGGAAAGCCTAGCCATTATGAATTTATGATGGTAGACTCGACTTTTCTGGGTTAAAGATTTTATGCAACTCTTTGGCTTTTTTCTGCAGTTTGCAAATTCGTGGATGGAAAACTTTCCCTGTCCCCGACGAGAGGAAAATTTTTCCGTGGTCTGCGAACAATATAAAATTTCGATGTGTTCCAAGAAAAAATAAAAAAAAAAAAGGAATTGAAACAACTGATAAAAACTCGAAATCTAACCTACCTGGTAGAAGAATGAAAGTTGTTATAACCAAAAGAGTTATTGGCATGAAGAATTCAATTCATCCATTTTTTTAACATATAGTTTTAATTGTTTTTAACTTTAGGTAGAAAATCGGACTCGTAGAGATTAAAATTTATTTTCATTTAAAAATGAATTAAATTATAAGGTAAAAAATATTTATGAAAAATGTGAAATGAAGGGTAATTTTCATATTCTCATAATTAAATTCACATCTCCTTCGCAGACCTTTGTTGGAGTTCTTACTTTTATTTGTAGCATTGAAATTTTTTTTTCTTCGTTCTTACAAACAGGTGCATGCACATGTTGGTGCAATTTGAGAATTCACGTGTCAAGGCATCCAAAATAATAATATTCATGGACATATTAATCTGTATGGTATCCAACAGTTCTAGCTTATGTCAAGGTTGAGAAGGAGAAGAAGTATTAGATAGACTATTGCAAATCAATTTCATCTCTACATGAACATTTGTTAGACCAATAAGAAATTAAAGATTCAGAATGGAAAATAAACATCAGTCATTTAGAAGTAGTCCATTATTCTTGAGCACAACACTCAACCTTCTTCTCCATACTTCTTCCTCCTCCTGCTTTAAGAATTTTTTGCAACTACTCAGGTCGGCAAGGAACGGCAAGAGCTCCCTTCTGATTGAATCCATATTCCTCCTCAGCCATCTCCAATAACTTAACAAATGAAGGGTTACTGAGGTAGCTTAATTCTATGGCAAACCTTTCAACTTCTGAACCTTTTAATGCAAAAACTACGAACTGCCCTTCCTTCACATCATCTGGCACCACCCTACTTCTTACTTTTGGAATTTGAACATGTGATGTGAAGATGGAGAGACCCTTTAGAAGATTTCCTTCGAAAACCCTAAGCATTGCCATATAGAAGAGTATGTATGTTGTTGGAAGTGGTAGATATTTAGTTTCTAAAAGAGGGCGAGTGGTGCCTATGTTGTGGATTGTGCAAGTACATTTATAGTGCATTGTGAAGGGACATAGGAACACGCATGAAATTTCTGAAAAAGAGAAATGGGACCATTAATTTCATATTGATGTAGGCAGCAATTGATAATTCATCTTCTATATGCTTTGCCTATAGATGGTAGGGTCTTAAAACACGGTTGATCACGCGCAGCCTTTAGTATTCTCAGATAGAGAAAACGCCTTCCCTTCCCCTATAATCTTACATTTGTCATAACATGAGCTATTGATCTTCCTTTGTTATGTCATTGAGATTTAAACATGGCCAAGGTTGTTTTAGCCATTGTATTGCCATATGCAGATGCTTAGATTGACTCAGATTGTGAGTAGGTCACTAGTTCTAATTGTGGAAATATCGATCTTCTCTATTCAATATGATAAATGATAACAAAGCAAGAACTCTCGTACATTAAAGACTCTATGTTTATGACTTTAGTATTTTTTTCATAAGAAATTAACAGTTCAAACACTATTGGATGGTTGAACTGATACAAAATCTACCAAATGTTATCAAAATACTTTTTATGGATATGAAAAAACATGAATGAGAGATTAATGATTGCGAAAGAAGATAGAATGTGAATGTATTGTTGTTTGATGAAATAAATATCATTCAAACTAATGAGCTTTTGATGATGTAGTCTAGTGATGTTAGAGTTACTTTCAGATTTTATAAGATCTTGAGTTCAATTTTTAGTTGGAGTCAAATTAATTAAAAAAATAGTTTATATATACATATGTGTGTGTGTGTTTGTTCATAACTTGATCATATAAATAATCAATCATACAATGAAGGTGGGACTAGAGGCCGGTTTTGAGCACTACTTTTTACCAACATTTAGTTTCTTCTTCGACATTTCACCCATCAACTTGTCAGAACATTTTCTTCCATGTACAAAAGATAAGATTACTCGTCTTGACAGGCCTAGTTGCTCTTGCCAGACAGTGTTGTATGCGTGTTGTATTTGTATGTATTATGTGTAATATATATTATATTTGGATAGCTATACAATAATGTGTTATTCTCGAATGTAAAAATGATCTACCAAATCAGACGTTAACTTTCTTGATGTCTAATGTGATCAATCTTCAGCCGTCTGTTATTACATTTTTTTTTTTTTTTGTTAGTTTGTTTAGCTAGGTTTCTAGAGTCCAAAAAAGTCTATTGCATGTAGAGGTGACAGTTCATGTTGAGTGACAATTTCAGATCCAATCTGAAAGTCGATTTAAATCCATTTGTAATAATTTGGTTCAACTTAAAACTATTAGGCGATTCGAAATAACTTAATCTAAATTTAACTAAATATGACTTGTAAGTCAATCTAAATTGAACCAACATAAACTCAATTCAATTTAAATTATTTAAATAATTAAAAATTAAAAAGTGATTTGGCTCGAAATTCAAAAAATGACCTGAAATATCAATATATTAATATAATGACCAAACACGTAATTCAACCTAATAATAAAATCCAATTTGAAATTAATTTGACTTGAATCTACTCGATCTAATCCATTTACTACTAGTAGCATATAATACACCTAATGCATATGTATGCATAAAAAATCCGAAACCACTTCTTAAAGAAGTATTTCATTTCTTAACTTCTCAAACAATTCAAAGTTTTAGTTAAATGTTTTTAAATTTAAATTTAAATCTATAATAATTTTAAATGCACATTTGAATATACATGAGCCTTTAAGGCCGTTTAGATCTCAAATAACTATGGATTTGAAGTACTTTAAAGTTTGAATTTGACATTATATTTATTTTTTTCATAATTTTTAGGTTATAATTCAAATCAAAATTGTAGGTAAACCTAAATTGCCTTTAGGAATTATTGAAGTTTCTACCTCTATTTCTAGCACTTAACATATGTTTCTCATTGGCCTCTTTAAGTAAATCAACAGAATTTTTTAGGGGAAACATTGAATTACTACCTACGAAACATATACTTCATCACTACTGGTTCAGTGGTTTCAAATCCACCGTGATCATATTAAATGGAAGATTTTTATCCGGCCATAAAAAAGAGAACAGAAGTACAGTCAGGATTAATTGTGGCACTATTTCATGACTCCATGTCTTACACTATGATGATATCCTCTGCTTGGACTAGGTGGAATTTACAATATTTGTTGCCAAAATATGTTTCTGTGCATTTCGCATATATGGGTAGAAAAACAAAGATGATATTGACTATTGAACGATAAAGTGCGGGCTCAATTTTTAGCTCACTCAAAAGGCGAAATACTTAATTGTCTGGACGTAATCTTCCATGGACCATATTTAATAAAAGGAGAATGCATTTTCAGACAAATATTCCAAGTTTTGCGTTCTGACAGAATCAGAACTCAAGCCGCAAATTGTATATTTGTATTTTTATTTTATATTTAGTTTGGTATAAGTTGATATTGGAAATCCAAATTGCAGCTGAGCAAAAACGGTGAACGAAAATTTGAAAATGAGGGCTGCTCTGCTTTCATGATTTGATTTGGTTTTCATATTGCTTGATAGACCTGAAGAAGTACTGGATAAGAAAGTCTCAGACCACATCATGTCAGTCAGTTACCCTATCCAACGTCTTATGTTGGCTTATTCTTTTTCATGAAAACATGCTGTTGAATCCCATTTCAAAGTGACTCGCACCTTTTTGAGGATGTGTAATGTGTCTGTCTTTTGCCTTGATACAAATGTCATAAACGTATGTGAAGAATTTCGAAGGAACTTTGAAACGCAACTTATATTAGAAGTAACTTTAATAGAATTCTAGTAGCTATAGATATATAAGTCAGCATTTCAATCGCGATGATGAGATGGGATGGGAGACTACTGGCATAAAAATAATAAATACTGTTTCTCAAGCAGCTGGAGAATTTTGTTAGTCGTTAAATTATTGTTCACCCCAGGACTTTGCATAATATTTTGGATAATTTTAGATATCCATTATTTTTTGAGGATATGAAAGAATTAATATGTTTATCTCACAGCTGCATGCATGGATATGGACAACATGCTCCATCAGCAAAAAGCTATGGATAGGTGGTGTTTCTTACTTAGTAAGGTAGTGTCTTCTTTCACATAAATAATTAACGTGTCCTCAACATACAAAATGCAGCACCACAGAACAGCGGGGAAGTAGATATGAGTGTAAGAAGTGGTTCTTTAATATCAAGGCTGAGACTTGAACCAAATAAAGATGTTGAATTTGTTCCTCTATCGGCTCCACT
>CATIWR010312179.1:0-16751 GCA_949677035.1 Omphalea diandra | reverse complement strand
CCCATAGTTTTTAAGAAATATATTTGTGATATGAGTGTTGTGGAGTCTTTTGATGTGTTTAGTTAGTGAGAGCTTTGTGCTTGTAATTGAACATCTAAGTTAAATGATCTTGCTACATTGTTTATTCATATTTATTTCTATGAGTTGAGTATTTTGTGGTTGTTTATTATGCATATGTGCACATTATATATATAGCATGCTATAAGTTATGTGTGGTGTGCTTAAGATTGGTGTGATTATCTTAAGCTATATTAGTTTTCAATTGTGTTTCTGGAAACAAAGGTTAAGGCATTGTATGTGTATTTTCAAATGGAAATAAAAACCTTATTGTGAAGTCTTGTGAATTTCTCTTACTCGTTTGAGGATGTGTAAAAGAAAAATGTTTGGAGGATTGACAATAAAATAGTGTATTGATCACATGTGGGCGTTATTTTCTTGCTACACTGTCATATATGAATCCAGCTCGGTTAAGTTGTTAATATTTGTGACTATGGATTAGTACTATGTCAATAAGGGACATAACTACTGTCATGATCTGCTATTGATAATCTAATGTTGACAGAATTGTGTTTAAGGTGTCATTTTATCAATAAACTATATGTTTTCTAAAATTTGTGGCCACATTTGAGTTTAAAGTATTCAGTCTGAGAGTCGTTTTCAAAAATGTTTTCTTTCTTAAAACATAAAACCGTCATAATTAATATTACCCAAGTGGAAGAATGTTGAAATTTTTTATGTAGGCTAATATTAATTATGAGTCTATTTTAATTAATTATAAAACGGACTGAATAATATAATTTATTGATTGGGGGTAAGCCCAATTAAAATATGAACAATTGAGTTATAAACTTGTGACACCTTTTGTGGGTCGATATGGAAGACGGTCAGTGTAGACATATTTTAACATGGACATGTGATGTGTGAACCTATTAAAATTTAATATAAATAGACTAAGTCTGCTCTCTTGTTTTCATAATGAAAAACCCTAATTGCTACACTTATTGTAGCCGTCTTTGAGAAGGTCAAAGACATGAAGACTTAACTTCCATTTTTCAACCGTTCTGACATATTATTTAAGTGGTTTTAATTTCATCGTCTGTAATCATGACTCAAAACAATTTGGGATTCAACGCGGAGACAAGTACGCAATTTGTTTTCATTTAAATGTTAGATTTGGTATTTTAAATTTATGTACTATATCCTGAATTAAATTATTACATTTATAGCTTCTCATGTAACTAATAGATTGATCAAGAACTATCCTGATTACAAGACTGTTGCTCTTGACAAGTCAGACTACTGTTCTCCCTCAAAATGTTAATGGATGGCCATCCTCTCCAAACTTCAAGTTTGTAAAGGGTGATATTGCTAGTGCCGATCTTGTAAACTACCTCTTGATAACTGAAGATACTGATGTACTAGCGATACCCAACCAAAATTGCAGTAAGAATGAAATAGCAGCATAAACCTCTGTTCATGATCAAGTCCATAAATTCCAAAACAAGCCAACATAGCAGCAAATATAAACACAGATCAAAGAAAAAAAATCCATCAAAATAGACCAAAGACAACATCTGCAATCCATAAATTTAAGAAAAGAAGCAACATTCCATTTAATCCGGCCTGCTTTCGTTAATAACCCAAGAGCAAAAGGACTGCACCGGGAAGCTATTGTACCAAGATAAGAGGGAATCAGCAGTGAATGGGTGCCGATGGGGGATGAAGCGAAAAATGGGCTTGATTGGGTTTTGCCGAACAGAAGAGAACACTTAGGGCCACTCAATAATCTAAACATAAAACGACGCAGTAAAACTGGTTCTATCCGGCGTAAATTGCTTTCGGTTCAACCGCCACTATTAACTTCTTTTCTCAAATGAGTATGTTCATCTCCTCTGTTTCCATACATCAATGGCCAAATAGTGTTGTGACAAGATAATCCATGTCAAGACTTGCACCCAATAAAGCTATTTCATTTTTTCCACTATAAATATGACCTGAACTTATTCCTGGAAAGCAGCAAATGATGGAAATTACGTATAGTCTAAATTCCTACTAAAGGGTCAAAACCTAAATTATAACTTACAGTTGTGAATCTACTTAAAGGCTTGGTTTTTCCACTATGGAGAACTCCTAACTAAGCTGTGTTTGGAACTACCCGATAACCTATTGTTACAAACAACAAAAAGTGTAGCCATATCCTGGCCGAACAAAAACAGCAGTAACTGTCTAATAACCAATTCTTAGAATTCCCAATAATGGGATGAGCATATCAATTGGACCTCTGCAGCCGGTCATACCAAACTTGGACAGGTACTGAACAAGAAAGATATAAGGGTACCTTGCGTTGTTATTTATACAGTAGAAATGGAGATGAAACTTGGTGTGTTAAGGTAAGATTTGTTAAGTGGGAAGCTAAGAGAAAGCTTGAAACTTAGGGTTTACAAGAAGATTTGACGGTCCATATCATATGTCCAACATTTAAACCTGTGCATGAAGTGAGGGCAGGTACGAAGAAGACCAAATCGCCCCAAAACAAAAGCGGATCATACTATAATTGAACCAGTCAATGATTAACTAGTTCAGAATTAGACCAGAATTGGGCAAGCTGTGGTTTGCTTCTGAGTCGAGGGATGACAACCCTAAACTAGATTGGAATTGGCGATTCCGATTCAAACTTTAAATTTTTAATTTTTTTAAAATTAAAAATCAAAATACTTTATATATAGTATTTTTTCCCTAAACCCCTTATCTCCATAGCATCAAATTTATATTAATTATTCTATATCATTTGAATTAAACATTATATAAAAATTAATTTTATTGTATACATATCTTGATGTATCTAAGGATAAATCTCAAAAAACATACTAATTTTTTAGAATTAATACTTTAAATTTAGATATTGTATGAGAGTTTTTTTAGAATGAAAAAGAAAAAAAAAAAACAAGAGTGATAGAAATGTATAGAATGAAATATAAATAAAATTAATTAATTTCACTTTGTTTGAGAGTTTTTTTAAAAAGGTTAATGAATTTAAACTACTTCAAATATTTTTATTCTATCTTTTATCCCTTGATTTGAGGTTAAAAAAATAGATATTTAAAAAAAAATAGATGTAAATTTTTAATCTCCATTTACTTTCATTTAAATCATTAAAAAAACTTACAAATCTTCAATTATATTTCATTCTTTACTCTTTCTAACCCACTCTCATATAAGCTTTTATGTAAAAGTCCAACAAAAGTCTTTAAAAAAAAATTCCCTTATATTTTTAATCAATTTTTATTTTTTAAAAAATTAATTTTTAACTAATCAATATCAATACCAAAAAATTAAGGAGCCATAAGCCAATTCCGATTTATGGTTTTCCATAAATTTCATCCATCAATTTATAAACTGAAAGGCAATTTCGTCTAATTTATTAGAGCAATGTGAAAGTGAAAAAATAAATGAAATATAAATTTTGCATTTTTAAAATTTTTGTCTAATCTTTTTAATTTTAAGGAAAATAAATATGTAAGATTTTTTTAATTTTAAATAGAAAAGAAAGATAAAGGGAAAATATTGATAACAAAGAAAGATGGATATTGATTTTTAGATTTTCTTGATTTGCGAGTAGCTTAGATAGATTTTTGTTTTGATGTTTCAATCTCTTTGTATAAATATGTTAAAGCTAAATAAATTATTCTTTTTTTTTTTTTAACATGAAATTGAATTCATTAAGAAAAAGTCATAAAGTCATATGACGACAAAAGATTGTACAAAAATAGAGGAAGGTTAGAAACCAACCCTGGGTTTCAATCTTCTAAAGCATAAATTTTTGCAATACAATTAGTTGCTTTGTTAGCTAATCTGAAAATAAGTTTAAGATGAAAAGATAGAAAAGATGTTAATTTGTGGTGAATATCAGTTATAACTAATTCGACATCGCAATTGATATTCATACTAGATTAATTATATCCTAGAGAGTAGTAGAATCAAATTCAAAAACAAAATGTGATATATTTAAGTGAGATGCAAGAAAAATAACCTCTTTTAATACCAAAGATTCACATTTCAAAGTTGAGTCATAAAAAACTCTTTTTCTTATGCCAACAATTAAGGAGCCTCTATTATTTTCGCCCACTATAGTAATTGTTATTGTTTAATATCTCTTTTTCCAAGCTACATTAGAATTGAATTTGAAGTAGCCATCAAGGGGGAAAGCCAATCGAGGGTCTGGGAGGGTGGGTAGTAGAAGGAGAATGGAGCAAAATGAAAAGGAAATTTAGATTAGAGATTCTAATGATTGTGATTGGGCTTTTTTGAATGATTTATCAGGATCTGGAGGTTTGCCTTCAAAGATTGCTTCATTATGAGCTTTCTAGATTCACCAGCAAATGATTGATATGTCAGATAAGAGCTTGCCTTTGTCATAATTCTTGAATTCTATGAATATCGTGTTCCAACATTTGATGAAAGAGCATAAGCCTCTTTCTTTGGGTATGTAGTTGAATTGCATCTGAACCATGTTGCCTTAGAGTGGTGGCAGAAAAATAACATGTGCTTTATAGTTTCATCTTTACATTTGCAGATATTATAAATGGGAGAATGACTAGCATGGCACTTGAACAAATTTTATTGGGCTGATAAGCAATTTTATGCTGCTTTCCACTAAAATTTTAAATTTTAAGAGGGACCTTAGTCTTCCAGATTTGGGACTACACCTCGAGATTGGTTGTGGATAAGTTGAAAAGGGTTGAAAAAGAAGAGTTCGAGCTTTTTTCTTTTAGCAAGTGATAGCATAATTTAACATAGTAAGAGCCCAAATTTTCATAATGCCAAACAATTCATATTGGATCTTGAAGAAGCCTAATTTAAATGTAATTAATTGTTAAGACTTCTTCCTTGCTAAAAATTGCTTCCAAGTTTAAGAGTTAGAATTGTTGAGATTAGCCATCTTTAAGACAGGTATTTCTTAGTCTGCCAGAACTTATTTTGAAGAGCTAGAGGATCCACCCATCATCTCGTATCAAAATAGATTCACTATTGCATATGCTCTAGTGAATGCCTTCTTTACTAGTATCTTTGGCTTCAAGAAAGCTATTCTAGATCCATGATGGACGATTCCCTTATTTTGTAGACCAAATGTTTGAATGAGGAAAATATTTAGCTTTTATAACTTTGCCCCTATAAAGATTAAGGATATTGAATAAGGTTTTAAATCTACTTTCTCAACATGGCAATATTATATATTTCCATGTTGCAAGAACTCATACCTTCAATCTTCTTTGATTTTGTGAGATTTTCCCAACTTGCCCAATGAATGCTATTAGTATTACGTTATCCATTCCACCAAAACTTGCTAAGGATACTATTTATGGAAAAGCAAATGTCTTAGATAGTTTGAAGACTGACATTACATACAAGGGGATGGTTGCTATAACTGATTTTATGAGAAACTCCCTCCTAGCTTGGGGAAGAAGGTTGCATTTTCATCCCTTGACTTTACACAAAATTCTTCCTTTAAGGAAGAACATGGCTTGACATTTGGAGCAACCTCACCAAGAAGGGAGGCCTAAGTATTTTTCTTGGGTTCCTATAACATTCATATTGAGTATTTGGAGTATGTACTACTTTAAGACATGATGGGTACATTTGCTGAAAATGATACTAGATTTTGAATAGTTGATGGATTGCCTTAAAGCTTTACAAAATTTTTATAAGCTTAAGCCATCTGCAAACTTCATTTGCATCGACTTTACCAACAATTATAGTGTCTTTTACAAACATGGAGATGTTAATGGTAGGGCAATCTTTGGATATTTTAATACCATTACACCCGCCCTTTAAGACCTAAGCATTGATCATGGCTATAAGGGCTTCTGAAGCAAGAAAGAATAGGCGTGGGAAAGGAGGTCTCCCTATTTGAGTCCTCTAGAAAGCCTGAAAGAAGGAGAATTGACACCATTAGTTAAATTGAATAACTAACAAAAGTTACACATTATATGAGGAGGAACACCCATTTCTCACAAAAACTTGTTTTCCTTAAAACAAAGTTTAAGAAGCTTCACTCAGTCTATTAAAACCTTTCTTTAATCCATAAAGATGATTTATTAGTTCTTAAGTAGTGAAAAATTTAATGTGCAATAATGATATTATCTTGAATAGCTCTATTTGGGATAAAAGCACATTGGGATTGTGATATCATTTTATCTATCCATGCTTTTAAATCGTTGGTAAGGGTCTTGGCAATAATTTTTTAAGTGAAATTGGGAGATGGAGTCAAGAAGGGAAACTTTTAGAATAAGAGCAATGCTGATGTTATTAAGGTTTTTAGAATGTGACCACTTTTTTTTTTTTTTAAAAAAAAAACTTTTGATCATATCTATAACGTCTTTGCCAATATGATCCCAATTCTTATAAAACAAACAAATAGAAAAATCGTGAGGATGAGGGGGCTTTAAATCTACCTAGTCTAAATGTTGTAGAGTTAATCTCATCATTAGTAAGAGGATAACATAAACAATTATTAATTTAACTAGTAGCAATAACTTTAATAGAATTACATATAATGGGATAAAAGAGGGTTAGAAGTAGAGTACACCTAAATAGAATGATCAAATAAAACATATGCAATTTAGTTCTTGTTCTCAAGCTAGATGCTTTAGGAATTTTTAATCTTGAGGATTTGGTTTTGTTGTTTTCTCTAGATGGTTGATATGTGGAAGAATTTAATAATCCTATCACATGTATTAAGCCAGCTTATTCTAGAGCTTTGTAGCTAATAAAGCTTTTTCTCTTTTTCAAAGTTCTAATTTGTTCACTATGTTTCTTTCTTTTGCCTTATCTTCATTGAGAAATTTTTAGAATTGATCTGATCAATCTTTTACTTGAGGGATTTTTTGTGCTCCACTTTTTCAATTCAATCCTTTACTTTTTTTTTAATTTCTAATTTATTTTAAACATATAAAAGCTAAGTTATGGAAGATTACAGGTTTCTTGAATAACTTCTCTACATTCATAATCCTATGGCCATTTCAACTCAAATTTAGAGGTTTTGTGGGATTTTTTAAAGATGGAATGAGTGTTAAAATAGGGAAATGCAAAATGCACTGTGAAACAAATTGTCATTTTTTGTTCAAAGCTTGAAACTTGCTCATGGTTGCGATCTTTGAATCTTTAAACAACTCTTGGGACATGTGGCTTGCTTTTACAGGTTTCCTAGTTGACCGTTGAAACTCTTTTGGAACACTTTAAATGTTATGGTCGTGACTTGCATTGTGATTTCAATAATAAAATAAACTGAAGGATTTGGCTTCCAAATTTTCAAATAATAGCAATCGTGACACATCAAATAGCGATCGTGATATTGATCTTAGTCGTGATCCTTTTGTATTGGGCCAAAATTAGAGGACAGTTTTGAGACTTAGAGAATTTCCACTTCTATTTGATTTTCATTTCAATTCTTATCTTATATTTTGTAAGAACAACACTTAAAACTAGTATTACAACCTTTCAATCTATATTATTAAGATCAAAAGAGAGGTTTGACCAACCTAGTTCAATAATCTCCTCCCTCCCCTTTTTTGTTTTGATAATTTAGATTGAATATGCAAAATCGATAAATTCTAATATGCATATCCTTATTAATTTTGAGTGTTTAAAAGTCAAATTAAAGTTGGAAGTTATGGTTCCTTAGTTACGTAATATGTTTAATAAAAGAAATTAACACTAAGGCATTAAATTTAGATTTATAAATGTACCACCCTTAATGCATACTCCTCTTTAGTTAACTCAATTAGTCTAATATCTTAACATTCAAATTTTCATATAATTCAATTGTTCCCTCCCTTTTTGTCAAGATAAAAAAAAAGAGGGGAATAAGGAAGACTATTAGAGGGATAAACAATATAAGTCTTGATCAAACAAAATCAATTTCATATGGCCAAAAAACATAAGTAAGCCACAAAACAATGACAATAATCATTGAAAAAATAAAGAGACAATAGATAAAGACAAAGATAATAAACATTTCATTAGTGATAGAGACCTAAGTATAATCAATTCATAAGGTTTCAAACATAAACATACACATATGTTTAATCACAACATAGGGCCTTATAGATTGAAGAGAAAAACATAATAAAAGAAAAGATATAAAAGACATGAAAGTAAAGATGAAAAAAAAAAAAAGAAGGGAAAAAGATCTAATAGGTTGGTGAAGAATCATCATCATCATTATCTTGTGCTTCTTCTTTTGTGTGTCTCTCATCTTAATTGCCTCTTTTTTCTTCTTCTTTAATGTCCTTTCCTAAAAATCTATAAGGTTACAAAGGGTAAGCTCCAATTTCTCTTGTAAATTCATAATATCCTTATAGAGGTATGACTAAAGAGCTTGAACCTTTTATTCATTACACTCATTATCTTGTTGAGTTTTTTTTATCAATGGAGGATAGAAAAACAGGAGGAGGAGGAAGAGCTTGAGTTGGTGGTGCTTGTGGTTCATCTTAGCCTTCTTAAACCATAAATCTCCTCATTCTTTGCACTTGGGAGGCTTATTGAAGCCTTACACCCTTAGACCTAAACAAATACTTATAGGTATTTAGCCTAATTGCTTTGGCATTGATAAGGTAGTTTAAATCAACAGAGTTCTTACTTAGGAGATATGTGATCTTAAAAAAGGTTTCATTTTATAGATTGAAGGCTTCCACATGTTTATAAATTACAGTGATGTGAGAGGGGAGAAGAAGAATGGTCATGTTCATATTTGCTCATATAAGCCAATTGTCAATGAAAAAATGGCTTGTTTGAATTGGTTTGCCTTTAATGAGATAATAGAGAAACTTTCTCATTGCCATCACCTCTAGCATTTATAAAAAAAGTGATAATTCTATGAAGAAGCTAGAAGGGTTGGGTCCTTATGTTTTTGACAAGTGAGGTTTTTGAGTCATGGCAATGGAAATCCTGTACCAAAATTCATTCACATCAAAGGCCAAAGAGGAAAGGTTCATTAGGACATTATGGCTAGTTTAAAGGTTGAAAAGAGAATAAATTTAGGGTAGCTTATGGGAAAAGGTTCACTAAAGAAATGAAAAGAAGGCCATATACACCTGCTTTTATGTTTACAGCTTTGCGAATCTCTAAGGCAGCCATGAACTCCCTTGTGATTTCCTCATATCTAGGTTCATCCCTAAAAATAAGCTCCCCCCATCTTAAGTTTAAAAGAAAGGCCCTAATTTCACCATCAATGTGCAAAGTTTTAAGAGCAAAAGTAGAAGGGAGTTTGTTAGGCATTATGATTTTCTTCTTAATCATATCATAGCTCTTATTGTCTTCTTGAGTCACTCCCTTCATTAGGTGGAGAGGAGGTTATTGCCATAAGGATAGAAAGGGGTTTGAGGGGTTTTACCCTTAGCATCCTTTAGGTACTTTCTTAGAACCATTTGAGAAGATAAGAGGGTGTAGACAAGAGAAGATGAGTAAAAAAAAAAAAGAAGGTTTGAGAGAGGTAGAGAGAAGGTGTTTGAATTTAGAGGAAATGTATGAGGGAAAGAAGTTAAAGTGAAAGAAATGGGTTAAAAGGTTTAAATAGGTAAAAAGAGAGGTAAATTGGCTAAAAAATTATTACTTTTGCATTAAATGCAAGAAATGAACCTTTTAGACTAAAAAGAGTCATTATGCAACGGTTACTATAATTTATAACGGCTAAACATGGGTCATGATTATGAATTGCAAAATTTGCCAGTAATGGTTAGACTTTCCTTAGAAAGATGGGACGAATAATGGTTGCAATTTGAAAAGTTTGAAAATTTATGGTGTGAATAGAAATTGCAAGTGTGAAATTTAAAATCTTTGAAAAATCAAAGTGAATTGTAAAGCTCAACCAAGAAATCTTGTCTCGATCGCAATTTACAAGATAGTTTTAAGAACAAATTTTAAATGAAATTAACTTAAATGGCCTATATCCTAAATGATCAATCTAATATATGGATGATTAATTCAAGCATTTGAATATGGAAAAACTCAATTGCAAGTTAAATTAATTCATCTTAACATTAGATCAACTCATTTAAACATCATAATCTCTTCACAAATGTATCAAACAACATCAAATCAATCAAGCATGTATGCATACAATGTGACCTATTTTCAACTTAGAGAGCTTTCATCAAGCATTTTTAGTTCCTTCTTGATGAAGTTCATTCTCTCTTGATTAAGGGGTTTAGTGAAAATATACGCTAGTTGGTGTTGGTGTCAATGAATTCTAACACTATAATACCATTTTGCACATGGTCTTTAAGGAAATAATGTCTAATATCAATATGTTTACTTCTTGAATGTTGGATGAGATTCTTTAAAAGATTTATAACACTAATGTTAACACATTTGATGGGAATGTGATCAACATCTTTGTCATAATCCTTGAGTTATTTTTTCATCCAAAAAACTTGGGTGCAATAATAATCTGTCACCACATATTCCGTTTTGGAGATGGACAAGGCAACCAAAACTTACTTCTTGCTAAACCAAGAAGCTAAACACTTACCAATAAATTGATAAGTTCCAAAAGTGCTCAATAAATTGACAAGTTCCAAAAGTGCTCTTTCTATCTAATAGACTACTGGTATAATCCACATCTCAATATCCAAAAAGACTAAAAAAATGAGTTCCTAGGATACCTCAAACCTAAATGCAATGTGCCATACAAATATTTTAAAATACTTTTCACCACATACAAAAAGTGATTCTTTTAGACATGATTAAAATCTTGAATATAAGTAAATATTAAACATAATATTGGATCTAGAAGCAGTAAGGTAAAGTAGAAAGCCAATCATATCTTTATACTTTTTCTCATTAATAGGCTTATATAGTTCATCCTTGTCAAGCTTAATTGATGAACTCATTGGTGTCTTAGTAATCTTGCATCCATTTATCCCCATTTTCTTAAATAGCTCCTTTATGTATTTGGATTGATTGATAAAGATGTCTTCTTTGCATTGTTTGATTTGTATGCTTGAGAAGAATTTAAGCTCTCCCAGCATGCTTATTTCGAATTCCCTAGCCATGTACTTAGCAACTCTTCACAAAGAAACTCATTAGTAGCATAAAATATTATATTATCAACATAAATTTAAATAATTATTATATCTTTGTCATTTTTTTCACACAATAATGTTGTTAACCTTCCCTTTTCAAAATCATTTTTTAAAAGGAATGAATTAAGTCTTTCATACTAAGCTCTAGGAGCCTATTTCAATCTATACTAAGCCTTAGTCAATTTAAAAACATGGTTTGGCAAATCATGTGATTCAAACCCTAGAGATGATTCAACATAAACTTTGTCTTTAATAAGACCACTTAAAAACACACTCTTGACATCTATTTGAAAAAGCTTTAAATTCATGTGCATGCATATGTAAGTAAAATCTTAATTGCCTTTGATCTTTTAACCAAAGCAAAATTTGTGTCATAGTTAATGCCTTCTTATTGGTTGTCACTTGACAACCAATCTATCTTTATTTATAATGATGGAACCTTGCTCATTTAATTAGTTCCTATACACAGATTTGTATCCTATAATCAGGTGCTCCTTGGGCTTGGAATAAGTTCCTAAATTTTATTTCTCTCAAATTAGTTATGTTCCTCTCGCATAGCAATCATCCAACACTCATCATCAAGAGTCTCACCAATTAATTTTGGCTTAATTTGAAAAATAAAGATTATTATCTAAGGCATTAAGTTGAGATCTAGTACTTATACCCTTTGAGGTATCCCTAATAATGAGTTCCTTTAGATGGATCTTGAAGTATCTCCATTCTTTGGGTATCTCTTAAGTTTGGTTCTCTTCTTGTTATGATTGAGCTTACTCTACCTCTTGAGGTGACTTCTTATCCACAATTTCTATTTCACTTTCCTTTAGAGTTAGATCGAGTTCTATCTTTTCAAATTCACCTACAAGATTATCAACAAGAGCATCTTTTCTAAGATCAAGTTTACTAGTCCATATGAATGAGCTAAAAATGTAACATTTTTAGGCTTATAAGATGTTTGGTGTTGTTTTCCCATTTAACAAGGTCCATATGTCTTGTCCTTAATAAACTTTAGCTTAGGAAAACCTTCCATTAGTTATCCTTTTAAGAGAATTTAGAGAAACTCCATTCTTGCATGCCTAAGTCTTTTACGCTAAAGCCATGATTCATTGATGATGGATAAAAGACACTTAAAAGATTAGTTAGCCAAATTATTTAAGTTAATTATATAGGTATTGCCTTATCTTTCACTCTTAAAGACTACATTGTCATATACCAAAGTAGTGACAAGGCATTCTTTAAAGTGAAAGGTGACTTTTTATTATATAATTGACTTACACTTATGTTTCATACTCAACAAATTACGTTTCAAAACATCAACTAAAAGAACATTGATCCTTCTTACAATAATACTAATGTTAATTACCTTATCCTTCTTATTATTCCCAAATGACATTTTCACCTTCTTTTTCTTTGATAGATGTGAATAAATTTTTATTTTCAATCATGTGCTGTGAGCATCCACTATCCACATGCCAATCATTGTCCTTTTTGGTGGATTCTAAGCATGCTAAAAAACATAACAAATTCATCTTTGTTTGGGTGTCAAAGCATACTTGGGTCCTAGAGAGTTAACCTTAGAAGGATCCTCAAGTTTAAGGTAAGCCTTCCTAATGTAACATAACACATTAATATGACCATATTTCATATAGTAACGACAATAAAGTTTAGACTTGTTAATCTTCCTCCTTTAAACACACTTGGTATGAATAGGGATCTCCTCATTCCATTGTCATGTGAATGCATGGATGAGCAAGTGTGGTAAGGAGTAGGAGGCATGTGTTTTTGTGCATACATCTTATTGTATATAAATGCATGATTAGTTCTTAAAGGCTTATCCTTAGAGCTTTAAGGCACATTTCCCTTACCTTTAGGCATGAAAGGCTTAACGCCAAAAGCTTTCCTCTGCTTAACTACTTCTATACTAGAAGTTTAAAGGGTGAAAACTTTGATAAAGGTACGAGAAAACGATGTGGATGGAGAGACTCTAGCATAGCTAAGGCCATGTCTCATAATCGGTGGACTTTGAGATATAATTAGTGTAACCAATGCCTCCTTTCCTTTATGAAATTTTAAGAGCACCTTTTCTCATAAGATTTCTTTTTTTATTTATATTTATCACATATTAAAGCCATGGCTTCAAAAAGCTCATCATCTCATCCTCAAAACAATTATTATCATTACAAGATTGGAAAAAGGTACTTACCTCATTAAAGAAGTCCTCTTGAGACATGAAGTGAAAGTTTGCTTCTTCATTCTCTTCTTCTTCTTCACTTAAGTCATCATTATCCTAACTAGCTTTGATGCTTTTCTTTTTTTTTTTTTTTTATGCCACTTGTTCTTCTTTTTGAGCTTAGGACAATTGGATTTGATGTGCTCTTGCTTGCCACGTTCAAAGCAAGTCACATCATTCTTTTTGTCTTTGTAGTTGGATGATGTTTTTCTTCGGCATCTTGTTTATTTTCTCCCCTTCATTAGCATTTTATACTTTTTTGAAAGCATAACAAACTCTTATTCTTCTTTCTCACTTTCATCATTATCATTTGAGCTTACTTCAACTTCTTTGTCTTTTATAGCAGATTTAAGAGCAAGTGCTTTCTTTTCTCCTTTTTCTCCTATTTCTCTCAACTTTTTTATCTTCTAATCCTTCTTTATCACCATTTCATAAGTGAGGAGATTTTCAATAAGGAAATTAGTTGGTACTTTTTCAATATCTTCAGTGGATTCTTTAATAATACTTACCCTAGCACTAAACTTTTATAAAGGAAAATATTTAATTTGGTATTTAAATCATGGTTGGTGAGGTGTCCCTCATATTTCTTCATGTTATGGACAATGGAAAGCTATCTATTTGTCATGTTGGTGATGTTTTCCTTTTCCTTCATTATTAAGAGTTCATATTTTGTCATGTACATGCCCTCTTTTCTTGACTTCAGTTTAATGATACCTTTATGATAGTTCTCCAATGTTTTCTATATGTCATATGACATGAGCAGTTTGATAATGTTGCACTCTCCTATATTCATCCCTTGAAAGAAAGCTTAAGATGATTGCCATTGTTCTTTTGTTTCATCTATTTGTTTTTTTATGTGCTTTAACCCATTCTTCTTTTGAGATTAGCTCTTCACTTACATCTTCTATCTTCATAGGTGGCTTCCATTCTTTTGCTACAACATCCCAAAGATCTACAACATCACCATTAAGATAGATCTTTATTTTATACTTCTAATGAGCATAGTCAGATCCATCAAAGTATGACTTAAGGTAAGGTAAGAGTCGATTCCTTCTTATTCCATAATCTTTTCTTAAGCAATTAAGACAAGTTTTGAGACTCAAGCTCCAATACCACTTGTTGGCCCTTATGCACCAAGAAGGGAAGTTGAATTGGTGGAAAATTTTAAAGTTTAGAGGGAAGATAAACAAATAAAAGATTAAAGAAAGGAAAGAAAAAATTCAACACAAGAGCTTTATAGTGGTTCAGGTGTTAACAAATCATCTGTTTACCCTCTAATTCACCAATTGAGTATTTCAATAACTCACTCATGTTTTACAAGCTTATACTAAACTTAGTGTTTAGGCTCACAATAAACCATAATTACACTTATATTTAAGGCTCACACTATCTTCAAAGGCTCACTCTAAACCCAATTTTCAAGTGTTTAAGACTCATACTTAACCTCTTACATATAATCAATGTCACTCAACAATCAAAGTACAAAGCAATAAAGAGGAAGAGTGTTAATAATTAAATTTGCAAGGATTTAGACACATTAAAAAGCAATTCTCTTGCATTAAAGGCCATTTGGTGGAGTATTTATAAGTTTCACCCACCAAAGAGTCGTTACTACAAAACTATGAGCATATTTCAAAGTTATGGTGGGCAATGTTGCGTCAAATAATTATCAGACTCAAATTATGGTCAAGATGAAAAATCACAATTGCGAAAGTCCTTTTGGACTAAGAATTGACCTTTCATAATCAAGATCTTTAAATATGTCTAACGATTAATGATAGATGGCATTTGATCATTAGTTCTCCCAAAACTTGCCATTGGAACCCTTTATTTATTACAAGAGTCTTGGTCGTGGTGGCGATCTAAATTAGCATTGGAATAAGGCAACATGAACTACACTGCAAAATAAACTGCTATTTTTTATGCAATGCTTGAAATTAGGTCGCGGTCATGATCTCAAATCTTGAAATGACTCTTGGGACACATGGCTTACTTCTACAGGTTTCCCGGGTGACTGTTGGAACTCTTTTAGAACACTTTGAATGTCGCGGTCATGACTCCCATCGCAAAACAAACTAAAAGATTTGGCTTCCACCTTTTTAAGCAATAGTAGTCAAGACACATCAAATAGCAGTCGCGATATTGATCTTAGTCATGATCCTCATATATTGGGCATGAATTAGAGGATGAATCTGAGACTTTGAGAATTTTCACTGCCATTCGACTTTCAATTCAATTCTTATCTTGTATTCTGCAAGAACAATACTTAAAACTAACATTAGAACCTTTTAGTCTATATTGTCAAGATTCAAAGAAAGGTTTGACCTACCAAGGCTTGGTACAAAATCTACTTTATTGCACCCAGTAGAATAAAAAAAATTGTATGTTTGTATGCATATTATTTATTAGAGGATGTACTTTTAATTCTAACTAAATATTTATTTTTATTTATTCATAAAGTAAGTACATTTTGAAGTATAATAACATCTCTACTACATTAATTTAGGATGCTATCTAGAAATCAATAAGCTTTGTTTCAATGGTATTATTCTCCACAAGGGAGGTAAAGTTCACTCATACCGATTCACCCATCTATACTATCCTTTAAAAATAGATATGGATAGAAAATGAGTAAGTTATATTTTAACTGAGTATTAAATGAGTTATTATTCATTTAACCCTATTGATATATGTGTGGATATGGATAGGGTAGGGTACTCATTTATTTAATTTTTTTTCACTCTAGTTTTTACATCAAAAAAATAAATATTATATCATTATTTATGCAAGTAATATAAAAATATATATTTTAAATACAATATATTTTTAAAGTGAAAAATATTTTTAAATATATATTTTAATAAAATTTGACTAATATAGTTTATTTGATTTTGCTTTTGAAAATAAAGCAGAATTAAATTAACTATTTTAAAAAATAAAATTGAATTAAATTTTATTATTATTATTAAAATAATATAAATATATATACTTAAAATAATAGTCAATGTATAATTTTTTTTATATTTACTATTCGCAATATCATGTGGATTGTGTAATAATAGTAAAATATAACCCAATCTTTCGTTCCTTTAATTATTTTTTCTAAGTTTTTTCATTTTATTATTATTTTTAACAACTCTTCACATTTCTTTTTGCCCTGCAATTTTATATGATGATCAAATAAAATAATCTTCACATATGACAAAATAAATTATAGAATAAAAATTTGGCTTAAGGGATGGAGTATCAACCATAAATTATATCATGGATCTGTGTCCAACCTATATCGTGGTTTATCTTCTATATGTGGCCATTTTTTACATTATGTGGAATTACATTTTAGTCACACATGTGGATTTATAATTTCAAAATAATGACCTAGTTGGTTTTATAGCAATAGAATCAATGATTTAAAATTTTTTACTTCAATTTTTTTGCTCTTA